>JARJEB010027877.1:0-20890 GCA_030264535.1 Liometoxenus newtonarum
AAACCGTTTAAGATACATACAGAAAAAATTTTTAAGTAAAAGTTTCCAGGTTTATTCTTTTCTATAAAATAGCTTTAGAAGTTACATGCTAACCCTCAGCACTTTCCAGATATTGGGTGTTAATTTTTTTTTTCTAATGGAACACCGGTAACTCCCTGTATCTGGAAAATGCTGAGGGTTAGAAAGTAACTACTATCGCCATTTTATAGAACACAAGAAACGTAGAAATTTTTACTTAAAACTTTTTTCTGTATCTGAAACGGTTTGGACGTTATACACTTGCCCAACCACCCTGTATATTTGATTCAGTTTATAATCGATATTTTGTGATTTTGTTTGGATTACCATATAACATTATTGTTTATTGTTAAAATTTACTATTTATACTTTTTGTATGTTTTTATAGCTGCTCCCATTTTTATCTGTTGATCGAAACCGGTCGTAGCCTCTCAATTACCATTAAACATCTTTTACTGCTTTTGCATGCATTAATATTCTGAAATAAATTATTTTTATATTTATAATAAACAGGATGATTTATATATGAAGTGACAGGGGAAAAACTTAGTATACAAGTCAAAACACTGTCATTTATTGTTGAATCACTTGATATTTTTTTGCTGCAAGTAATTTTATTGCTATGAGTACGTTTATTTGATTAATTGATTAATTTTTAAGTGGCTAAGTTGTCTTTAATGCGTATGCATAATTATATTATTCTTTTTAATTTATAAAAACTAAAAATTAAAAAAATAATAATAATTTAAAGTAAAGTTAGATTTTAGAAGAAAGAGAGAATAAAAAAACAATTGAATGAAGGGAAGGTTTTGGGCAAGGTTGATTGATGGGAAAGTTATTGGATTTTATTTGTTTTGATAATTAAATAATTAAGTGGTAGCTCTTCATTTTTTCATTTTTAATTAATTTAGCAAATATTGTTGGATGTACCTACGTAATTACTTTAAATTTATTTGTTAGGACCAAAAAAGGAAAGTGGGAAAAATACGAATGTTTGCATTTTTTTTTCTGTACTTTATAAATTAATGAGCAACTGATTAATCAATACAAATCCGTCCGTTTTGTAAAGCATCAAACATTCGTGTTTTTTTTTTCGGCGGTTTTTGTGTTGCATTTTTAATTTTGATTAATTAATCGATTAAAGGAAATTATAAATTCGAAATTCCAATACAATTAATTAATATCTACAATTTCAAGATTAGGTTTACGATTATTATTTTACTTTTTAATTAATTCATCGTTTATATAATATTTAGTTATGATTTACTTAGAACTAAAATGAGCCTGTCGCAAGTTGCAATTGGAAATCATTTTTAGCTTTCGCTAGATTTTGGTGTTGTGTATGTGTTGAGGCGGTTAGACACTTTTTTAGACAATATTTGGACTTCTGGGTAAAATTACTAACGCACTTACTATTTATTATACAGAGCTACTATTTTATTGTCGAACATAGCATGTACTATGTTCCTATGTTCGAAGGTTAAATAAACGAGTCAAACTCATGGCAACGGGGAGTTGTATTGCTAACGACACACCGACTGACGGGCATAGAGTGGGGATGATAATGTATTGTACTGACCGAAGGTATTGGCCTTACAGGATATTTTATGGAAAATAAATCGCGAACAGTCCGCAGACTATTATTTCGTGCATTCATTTTTTTTATTTCTACCTTTTTTTCTTCGGTTGCGTACGTGATTGATGAAGAATTTGTGAACAATCAATTCAAATTACGCAAGGAACAAAATTGACAACTGCGAGATACAAAGTACTTTGATCGTGCATCGCCACTGCCCTGTAGTTAGCAATACAAATCCCCGTTGCCATGAGTTTGACTCGTTTATTTTACCATCGCACATACTACGTTCGACGATAAAATAATCGCACGGTATATTCGGACATATACATATAGATATGTCTACACCACATTTGGTCGTTTGGATATGTGTGGATAGAAAAGAGACGCTATTTGCTAAAGCAGTGATTCTCAACCACTGTGCCGCGGCACTTTAGTGTGCTACGTGTCCCGCACTAGGAAATGAGAATATTCTACCCAAAGATAAAACACGTCTGACAAGTAGTTCAATCGATTCTACTTTCCGAGCGGGGACCAAAATTGAAATTATTAAAAGTGTATCGTGAGGGAAAAAACGTTGCGAATCACTGTGCTATAGGCTGACGATGTACAGAATACTATGTATAGAATATATTTACGGCTGGGCATCAAATTTGTATCTATATACGTTCATATTCTGACAACAAAGACAGACATAAATTCAGAACATGCTTCTGTAATTATTAGCTGTTGGTATTTTTATGAGTTAATTATACGTGTTGATGCTGATATGAGATATGATATACGCAACTTATTCAAACAGAGAGCTCAGTTGGTAGTAAGCCGTAAATGAGATGCCCATATACCTCCACTAATACTAATAATAACATAAAGGTGAACTGTAAGTATTTATATGTATGACATGTTTATATTTATGCTTTGTGGCGTCCTAGGAATGATAGCAGATAGGGACTATGGTATGGTAGGTATTAGTAAAGATGGAGTGCCGGGTGAAAAATAAAGCAAATAGATAATAAATTTCCGTGGGTTATTTACATGTCTGTATACTTGTGCATGATGTATGCATGATTAGTAGTCATATGAAGTCTACATAGTATGGGCAGAGTAAATATTTTTATACGAGCACACGTTCGTCCGGATAGCGTGGATAGTTTATCTAGTAGCACTTAGGGTTTGATTTATTGATATTGATACAGCTGTTGCATCAGTAAAAAGATATGTCGTTCGATTTTCTTTCGGACGTTCATCATGTTGCAATATTCGAAAATGTATATCTGCAAATAGGAAAGGATCGTCAAAAAAAGGAAAGAATAAGTTGAGAAAGTTTGCTGGCTTAAATTGTCGTCAAACATTCATAAGTTTCTGGTTGAGGTTGAGAAACGAAAATGTGCGAAGACATTAATTAAAAAAAAAAGCTGTTATCGGGATTCTTAATTTTCATAATTTTCTCTGTCGTGGACTCTTTGTGTTTACTTTCTCTAACTACGTATTTTACAATGACAGGTGTTAAAACTTTTTTTGGTTTATCACACCAGTAACCAAAAATGTAAAATGTTAAACGGTGAGCGCCCTTTTCTAGAAATTAAAAAAATTCTCCGCAAAACAAATGAGGAAAAAATATATTGAAGAATATAGGGTACGCAAATCGGCTGTTCAATCTTTAAACTCCTAATCGCTGTTATAATAATCGCAAATTTGGCTTTATTGTTTAGATGTAATTGTTCGGAAGACTTGAAATATTCATAAAGAACGGTGTGATGACGCGCAATGCTCATGAAAGTTTTTAGAAAATCAATCTTCTTCAAGTACAATTTGAAGGCAAAGTGACATAACATTGTGCGGCAAAATTTCCCTTTCACTATAATTATTACAAATGAGTTATATTCGCGGCACACTGTCGACGAGCTTGCAACGAAGCGAATCGAGCCAACTGAAATGCCGCAATGCCCTATACTCACCACTTCCTTTCCCTAAACGACGTTCGTAGAACTCATTCACGCAATGTGAGTAAACACGCGCTCGACATAGGCAGGCATAGAAACAAACAACAAATTTATTTGTGGAAACAAAGGCAAACAGTTTTGTTAGCGCGGAATGGAAGAAAATTGCGTGAGGGGCCAAACGAAAACATTTTCGTATGAAATTAAAAATAAACAGGTGCGCAATTTCCAGGACCGATATAAATTGTCAAATTTCTCAAAGTCGCATGCATGGCCGGTTTACTTTAACTTTTTGTATATTCTTGCTGGGTTTTCCGACTAAACCCTACGATCCATATTTTACATCGTTTATTGTGGCGTGGCAAATAGGTATGACGTTGGGCCGCTTTGGGTTAAGATGCGGGAATTGCTAAGGGCTAGGGCTAGGACGCCAGGGAAAAAGTATCAGTGCGCCGACCGGTATGCGGGGGGAAGTGGAAGAGCATGGAAAGTTTATCACGCATCGTCTGTCCTGCACTTCTCTAGCTTTATTCCTGCACTTCTCTAGCTTTATTCAGTATAATTTAAGAGGACATGTGCCAAAGCGTATAATAATTTTCTATAAACTGCCGTCAAATAGACACCACCTATATACATATATCTTGAATGTCATGGCGGACTTAAATTATTATTCATATTTCGTGGAAAATTCCTAAGTACGCACAAAGGAAGTAAGGAAAGTGTACAAAAAAAGAAAAGAAGGGTATGATAAATATGACGCTTTACAACGATGTACTTTTATTTTATTATATTTCTTTTGAAATTTTCCAGAACGCAGGATTAACGAGTACGAAAATATTGTGGTCCTTCTTTTGTTCACCTGTCCGCCCTTCATGGTCCTTTTCGCTTTCTGAAACTACCGAATGTAGGAAAGTATCGGATTTATCCCGCAAAAATTCGATGTCGGGTTTTCGACGGATCTTCACGAATCTCGAGTACGGAAAAGTGGTTTTTCGCGTGATGTCGGTGTGTGTGTGTGTGTGTGTGTGTGTGTGTGTGTGTGTGTGTGTGTGTGTTATTGTATGATTGTGTGTCCGATATGAAGAAAATTCCGGACATTCAGACAAGTAGATACAATTAGTAAAAATGAAACCATTGTAAAGTAAATGCAAAACCACGAATTTGTTAGGGTTTTCTTGAATATGTCAAGTTAGAATAAACAACAAGTAGTTTGGAAGGGTGTCGCCCCACAAGCTCGCCTTGTACAACTTGAGTATGAGAGTGAGAGACTTTGCACAGACTTTCGTGGATTGAAAATCGAAGTCATGAATTTTCAGAGCCTGATACAAGACACAGAGAACAAGTGTGCGTCTGGTCTCGTATCAGGTACGAATTTTAACATTGACGTTACATATTTTAGAAAGATAAAGAGAAGAATTCTTCGAATCCACGATTTTAATCTTTGGTGAACTATGTTAAAGATTTATTGTTCCATATGAACAATTAAATAAAGCAAACGAAAACGTCGGGTGTAGCCGTAATTAATGTTCTGCCGCACTAAAAACCCATGCGCAATTAAAAAAATAATTTTCTCTTAGAAATAATGAGAAAAGATACACCTTTTCTGAAGCGCCATTTGGTTTGCGTTAACTCTAGCAAGTAATTGAAAATTCTCACAGACACAGTCGACTCACATACGGCAGTTTGTAATTAAAAATGCAATGTTCATGTTCCAAGATACGAAGAAACGATTGCAAAGTGTTTGCTGAAGACGAAATTGGCATCAGTTTAATATTCTCAAATATATTCAATTAATAAAGTTCAACGAATTTGGTATACAAACAAACTAAGAAGATTTTCCTCTCATTTCCTTGATTGAGAATTTTTTTTTCAATTTTTCATTAGCTGTCGATATTTTTATTTATTTTTAATAAGAGGGCGAAATAATTCCCTTACGTTGATGTAGGTATAATTATAGGTACGGTACGGCCTTGCTAATTAAGCTTTTTCCCTAGGTCTTTCCATCTCTGTGCATTTGTCGCGTGAAATTCACAACACGAAAAGGAGAGCGTCCCCGAAGGAAATCAAAACGCCGACGATCGATCAAATCGAACGAACGAACAATGAATAAAAAAAAACCGAAAATCTTCGATTCGTAACATTGCACGTTACATTACAGTCACGAACTTAGAAGAGATGTCAATAGACGTTGGAAAACACTATCAATCAATCCCATTTAGGCAACGTGGGCAATCGTTTTACAAAAAGCCACGATTAGGCTTATTGGAATCGCGAAAGCCCGTTGGTTGCTGTATGTATCCGTTCTGGACGCGCAAAAGGATGAAAGAATGTTCCCCACACAAAAGAAGCCCACAATATACTATATACAGAGAAAATAAACGCGCACCACGGAAAGGCACTTCAGAAAATTGAACTAGAACCACAAGATAAAATATATACTATTTAAATATACAGTGCACTTAACTGACTTTATATTTACACAAATAAAACTAAAATGCTAGCTAGGGGCCTAAAGAAGAAGTGGTTAATTTAATAAATAAATCTACAAGCAAACAATCAAATCGAGTGAGCTGGCAAGCAGTAGAGGCGAACATGGTTTCATTTATTTATTAATCACTTGTAATCTGATAGAGTATGTATACGCGTCTATGTATACGCGCTGAATAATTGACTAATGATAAAAACAGTCGATGAATGAATCATCTATATTCGTGTTATTCGTTTTTGCCTTTTCTTCTAATTTCATTTTACTTCAGGCGATGGATTTTTTATTTCTGATTACTGTTAGTACTACCAAAGAATGATTCGAAATGAAAAGATATTAGATATTAGCGAAGCGTGATATTGTTGAAATCCTTTGCATTTTTATTATTGGGATATAAAAAAATACAAATAAAAAATATATTTTATATTTTATGTTTGGTATATGGTATTTGGTATTTCGAATGAAAAGCATTGTGCGTTAGGGGGATAAGGAGCGACGAACGCGAATGTTCCCTAGTCGTGTCGTTTCGCGACTCGCATTTTTGATGAATGAAAAGAATGAAAAACATGTCGCAACGAACGCCTCGACGGTGGCAACAAACTAAGAGGACGAACGAAGGAATCAAATTAATAGTCGGCGGCTGGCAAATCCGAGAACAAAAACGCAAAAGATTGATAGGTAAAGTCAACATTTTGTATTAAAATTTTCCGAGCCATTATAAATGCACATAAAGAAGCTAACGGGCGCTTTCTCGTCCACGTCTTCTCGTTCTTAGTTTCTGCCTGCTCCTGTATTAATCTATCCTTCCGATATTGTGTGTTTAGGTTGAAGTGTTAGGTATAAGAAGAGCACAAATACGACTAAGTAAAGGGAAACAAATTGATTTCAATTCATAAATCTTATAAGTCATTGTTCAGCATATCCAGCATGATTAAAACAAGTCAAATTGAAATTACTAATTATATTTATCCTGTCATTTTATTTTAGATAAATATTTTGAATCCTGACACATTAAATAATAAAACTATGCAGGGCCGGCGCAAGGCGTGAGCGGTAAGTACATATAGGGACAAAAGACGTTAGAGGAGCGTAAGAGCTGGTTCGGTCTGGTATTAGCAGGGGGCGCAAGAGTAAGTACTAAGACTTTTCTGAAGCCTGGGAATAACTCGTTCATCCTTATCGGTTTAATGTATAACTTAAACATCACTATACCATCAACGAATAATTGTATTTATCCACGACGACCAAGTAAAACAACCATTATTAGGTGTGTATGTAGGCAACTAATAACCAACATTAATATCACTCGCTAATAATTGAGCTTGACACACGTCAATAATAGATCATTATTACACTAGAGATTTACTTTACGTCAAGCACAGCTCTTCGCTGCATTCAATAATGATATGTGACACACGGACTGCATCTAAAACGTCATCTAAAACGTCATCTAGGATTATGGGTTGAATTCCATGGTTGAATTTTTAAGTTTTACGCTATTACTCCGCTCGACTACTGTCTCGCTACGTCAACTTCGCCCTCGCGTATAATAGCCTCCATATGCGCTCATTGTATAATATACTGCCTCCATATGCGCTCATTGAATAATATACTATTATGTATGTGTACAAGAAATTGTCATGCGATCCTTTTTAAGTACCAAAAACGACAAAAAGTGAGTCGGCAAATCAATAAAACTCATTAATATTATAATATAGAAATAAAATAGCCTGAGATGTCGTTTGGCAATGTTATCTAGTTTTATTCAATTCCAAATTATGTTGCAAACATAGTAAAATCGAGAAATAGTCCGTAGAAAGCATATTTTTGACAATACTTGCTGCTTTATTTGCGTTTCAAATGCGAATACATTGAAAACACGGAATCAGATTATAACAAGCCGAGAGCGCAACAAGGCTAGAAATTACATTAAAAATAGAAAAGAAGATTTTAGTTTTCAATTACTGTATCTTCTACCTGTACGTTAAGGAAAGTTACTCTAGTTCGTGGCACATAGCACTCTTTTAATGCGAAAAGTTTCCTTTTGCATCAATACACTTTGGTTTTGCTTACAATTGCATTGAATTTACAGAAAAAAAAACGCTAAAAATTGCAGACTCAGTGGCTCATTAATTTTTTACACATTGAAGCATCGCATCTTTAAATATAGAAGATATAATGGTCTCAGGTAAAATAAAATTTTAAAAATACTTTCAACAAAAGACAATTATATGTATATTACTACCCAACACAAAGACCAAACATAAATATGAAAAAAATAAGATAAAATTATTTCACTCATTTTATGAATATTTATTCCAATTTGAATATTTATTTGCCTGTTAATAAAATTAAACAAATATATATCCATGAAATTGTGGACGAATTCAGATTTAATGCAAATTTGAAGTTTGAGTTAATTTATTCAAGTTATGAACGCATAAATAAAAATTAAATGCAAATAATCACGAGCTATTTATTATGAATAAAATTTAATTTTGTTATAACATTTGAGTATAATTGGAATTCATTAAAATGACAAGTAAAAGTATTGCTGCAGAAAATTATAATCAGGTAAAATCAATAAATGTTGCCAGGTAAAAGTACAAATAAATTTGTAAAAAGTTGATGGAAATTGAATGCAAATAGAAATGAAAATTGGATGACTATTTAATGGTTTGAATTTTAGTGCTCTTGCATAAAAAGAACAAACAAAGAATCGTAAAAAGATTTTCCGAATTGCGCGAGAAGAAATTAAACTCACTGATGAAGAACATACTAGCCAACCGGAATTCAGACCAACATCAAGAAGTTTGCATTTCTAGAATTATAATTCGTACCTGACTCGAGATCCTGGCAACTAGTCGGCGCTGAACAATCAGACCTCGACATTCAAAACTCTCAATGTTACCTCATATAAAATCAGAGCGCAAAGTTAAGTAATTGATGAGGGGCTTATTTTGATAAGAATTTTATACAGATCTTGCGATTCTATACAGGGTGTTCTGAAATTGGCGGATAATCGCCAGATAACCTTGTAGATCGAGTCAAAAGAAAAGGAAAATCTTAATACAAAAATGTCCGAAAGGTCATGGTTTGTCCTCACGAGGTCCTTAAAGTTTGAGTTTTGGTATCATAAAATCGACATTAAATCGATTTTTTGTAGTTAATATCTTTTAGTTTACCGAAGAAAGTTATAACGTTGATTTCCTTTTTTTTATTTTTGAAACCAGAAAAAATTGGATTTTCTTTTGTAATAAAATTACTTTTTTTCTAAAAAGTGCGTTTGGCATCATTGCATATTTTTAGTGGCTTGATTAAATCATCTGTCAGATTTGTTTGAAGTATGTAGCTACGTTATGGTGGCAAATTCAAAAACAGTGGAGGAACGTTGTCAGATCTACATAAAATTCTTTGTCCTCGTGTGGACAAACCAGGACCTTCCAGACATTTTTGTATTAAGATTTTCCTTTTCTTTTGACCCGACACCCTGTATATGTTCCAACAAAAATAGGTATATAGCGCTAATTACCCCAAAACTCAGATATTGTTAACGGAAAACGCTAAAAGAAAAAACTCTACCGCAATGGAAAGAACAAAAGATTGTAAAGAAATGAAAGAGGAATCTAAAACAAAAAAAACGCTTTCATATAGGATTCCATTTCAAACTGGAATTGGAAAACTCTTATCTAAAGAGGAAGTGAGACAGCTGCGACTATAAGTCGCTAATCTCAAAGCAGGCGAGTATCATTTATTATGTATATGCACCTCAAGATTCACAATAATATATGTAATATGATAATAATTTCACGACAAGAGAGTCATAAACATTTTCATAAACATTGGAGCGAGGAACGATGTCATTTGATAATAAAATGCACACTTTTACAATCCATAAAGCTCCAACTTCAAAATCTTACTATTTTTCGATAGTTTTATCTACATCCTAAGTGCACATTTAAGGATTATCATTATAATGTCCGATACTTGATTAAATTTCGTCGTCGTTGGTTATTTATTTATTAACATGAAAGGAATAGCGTTAAAAAAATGCGGGCACGTGAAAATAAACTACATCGATGTAATTAAATGATAAAATAATCCATTTTTATAAATATAAAATGAACAGCAGCATGCCCGCTTCTTGAACGCAATAATGAAAGTTTGTCATGCACAGCAGGAAATGCATTAATGCAACAACGTCGAACAGTATATTTTTGTATTAGCGTGCAGCACGTGCATTTTACTGATGACAATGCAGTCTACATCAATGCAAAAATATAAATGTACGTCTCTATTAAGCACCCTTATACGTGTATTGAAGATGTTGTCAATAATTTCGTTTCCGGGTAAAATTAATGTATAGGTGGAAATCCGGGTCATTTAAAAGTTGATATCGATCGGATAATTTTTACTGCGCTGTTATTTTCCTAAACTAAACCTTTTTGTGAAATAGTCTGTATATGAAGCGCTCACGGATTCTTTGATCGACGTACAAATTGTCTGGATATACACTGGTATGGACAGACCCTAAATTGATTTTTTAATAAATACAATCTGTCTGTATGTACTAAGCAATTACGACAACGTCTTTTGTTAAAGAAGACTCCGGAAAACTCGATTGAAGTCAAGGGTCTGTTGTGGCTTTTGGGGTGCTTTAAAACTTAGGAATTCCAATGTGGAGGAATATATAAATCAGAAACTAAAACAGGGTGAAGTCGTGAAGCGTGCGTGTGCTGCGTGCATTGGTTTCCTATTTTCTTTTTGCAATTTGCATAGATGATTCTAATGCGAAAGCTATAGAGGATTAAATGTGATAAATAGTGATTCTATTATTTAAAAAAAATATTAAATATCAACAACAAAGTTGATTAGCATCTGTAGTTATGAGAATAATGGTTATTATCATAGGTGCTTTCGATATGCCAATAGGAGCCATCAAATTACATAAAAAGTAAGGTTAAAAAACCGATGTGTTCTACGTCTGCGCAGTAGCACTGATGGTCAGAACAAGTTATCGGTATATCGAAATCTTCTAAAACAATGATAATAACACGTTCTGCAATTAATATCAGAAGATGTCTTTTAATTATTAATTCAAAAGTAAAATCATTATTGACTCATTATAATTTCATGAATGAAAACATTGAAGTTGAGTGCGAAAGTTATAATGTACGTATCCCGGCGTGGACTTGTAATTTGAGCTAGTAGAGCTTAATAATCGGGATAATAGCTTTACGCTTAAAATTGCGATTACCCAGGGAAAAATACAATTATTTTTCACCTCGGCTTATCGCGGGTATAAACACGCGACTTGAATGCGAGCTGAAACGAAAGCGAGTCAGTTTTTAAATAAAATCTACAAATATACTGAGTGCTCGAACAGTTTATCAGTAGATAGGAAATGCCCACACACACTCGACATTCATGACAAACCTACTCGTATATCCGAATGTTCTACATTTATGAAAGTTAAACTGGATATCCATAATTTATCCACTCGAAACGAATAGTACAAGTGCAAATACGAAGACTCATGTAGTCATAAAGCAAGATTGCTTTATAGAAGCTCAAGCGACAATCGGAAATTGCACTTGATGTCGTTTTTTGTTTGGGAAAATCTGTATTTTATAGTAAATAAAAAAAAGATGTTGTAGAGATTTAGCTACTCTAAAACAATTGTATTTTTATAACATTCTGCATGGTAATTTTAGAATAGGTTGCAGATAAATGGCAGTAAAGACATTTGCTACGAATCAGTTAACGATTACGACGGTAAAGAAAGTAATGTATGCATGAAATATGCGGCCGGAAATTAACTTTTCTATTTGGTACTAACGTACAAACATGAATTTATATCGGTTAAACATAAAACGTTTAATAAAAAGTTGGGAAAACGAATTCAAAAGGTTCGAAAAGAGAAACGGCATTTGCCTTTTTAATCATAAGTTATAGGAGAATGGAAAAAAATTGAATTTAGCAATTTTCATTCACCACAACTAGATTATGTTTTTTGTTTTTTATAAAATTTCATATTTCGGGGTACGAGAACGTCAAAATTTGGTACGATTGATTAAATTTTATTACCATTAGTTAAAATGACATGAGTGACATAATTGTTGAACACAGCCAAATGTTATAGTAAAAAACACATATAAAACCGCAATTAAATTGGAATTGACACGACAATAATTGTGTGTTGAAGTTGATGATGCTTATTCAATGAAATGGAATTTCCCAAAATTTACGATAACTAAAATTAGAAAACTGTCGTTTTTAGCTAAACTTATGCGATTGGCAGGTACGTTAGCAATTTATCAAAATAATGAGTTTTCCTTAGGGAAAGTGTGGAATAAGCGACGAAAGGTGGAATGTTTATTGCCTCTATTATTATTCAAACTAGCAAAGTGGAAGTTTACTAGAAAGACATTTAGTGGTGCGAACATAAGGCGAGCGATAATTAAAGGTTAAGATGTTAATGCGCACATTTATGTAGGTATACGTATGTATATGAATGAGAAAACTGAACTATACGTGAAAATATTCGCCACCTATTACAATATTATTTTAATTCAAAGTCTCCTACTTGAATTTTCACGAGAACGCCGCTACCTAACCAAAAGACCTGTTCATATTCACATCAGTAAAATATGAAATTTAAGAGACTTCTGAAATGTATGGCAAACGATTATGTACACTACAGATGTATTAAAGTCAAACTCAGGAAAGTAACTGCAAATTTGTCATCAGGAGCTAAAACCACCACATGAGTCTTCAAAACTTGCAAGATTTGATTTTGATTAGCGCATGGCGCTCTTTTAACTTCATGCGCAGTTGTTTGTTAGTTGAAATATTTCTCGCATTTTTAAAGTTTCCTTTAGTTAAACAAGGACTGACTAACTTGTTAGTTAGTGCACTGAAGTTTAAAGCAATAACAATGTTCAAGTTTGTGTTTGTTCAATTTATTTATACTTGCACATTTATATAATTCACAAGGGTTGGTGGCCTGCATTAATGCGTATTGAAAGCATTTACATGCAAACACATTACCTAAAACAAAATTATTTGCGCACAAATACATGCACAAATACATGTAAGGGCATATGCGATGAGGAATAGAATAGGGCAAGTGTTCTTATTCCCAGAGCCTCCTCATACCGATGCCACTGTTGCCGCCACCTTATTCCTCTCGCATTATATTCGTAGAGGCGACCGCACACATTGTGTCTACATACGAATAAAAACACTCGTTATTACTAGAATTGCGCACGAATTCACGAAATGAAATGATATCAAACTTCTTTGAACCGCTTTTACATATATGGTTGCTATTTATATAGCCGCTGGAAGTTACGCCACGTATTTTTATTATTCTAACGCGTCAACATTTTTATAAAAATAAATTTTCTTTTGGAAAAATTGCAGAAGTCGACTTCTTAAGCCGCGTCTCTAATGGGAAGAAGAAAACTAAAATGTAAGACCACATACGTCTCACACCTTTGCTTTACAGACGTTGAAATATTAAAGTTCAACTTATATACATACCTACATTGTTTAAATAACTCAATTTCCCAAGTTATGCATAACCAAGGGAGCGTATAGTGAAAGGTAGGAAAAACTTTTTTCCGTAAATAGAATAACAAGGTGTGATGTAGATGAAAGAATGGAATGAAGAAAAGAGCAATGTTAATACAAAATTTGTAAAATAAATTCAATAACAACCTACAACAAAACTATAGAGTATAGGAAGTAGAATGGTTGAGGAAAATTCCATTCGCGTTGCAATTCTAATTGGCCAATCGACCGCAAAGTAACTCAGTCGCGGCTTTTTCGGTCGGCCGGTCGATCCGAATCGTCCTTATTCAATTGGACGACCCAATGAATGAGAATTCGGTACAAAAGGTGATAAATAAAATTGTAGATTGAATGCGGGTAAAACTCCTGCGGGAGTTGGAAAGGCCCGGGTGCCGTTTGTTGTGCATGGGCACCCCTGGGGCCATTGAATGAAGGCATCGCTACGGACAACGGAAAATCTCAAATTCAAATATCTTCGCGTGGTCGATACAACTATGTCTACCATGTCTACCGACTATAGTCACCTCACTTGAACTCTTCTTTCTCAATATACTGAATAAATTACTTTCTCTTTTTTCATTCACTAAAAATAGTATTCACCAAATGTTAATATTTATCAATAGTGATTATTTGCCTACTTTTCGATCATTGATGAGTGAAGAATATAGAAGGATATTAATACCAAAAGTCCTGAGATGTAGATAATTAAGCCAAACCCAACGAAAAATCGAACTTTAAGGACTTGATGAGGACATACAAGACCTTTCCAGCATTTTGGTATTAAGATATTCGATTTCTATTGCGGTTTAATATACAAAGTTACGTGCGGAGATTGTCCGCCAATTTGTATCCACCCCGTATAATGACTTTCATGAAACCTGGTGAGATAGTCCTTAAATTTGGTGACATTTTTGTGAGTAAAACGTTAATATTCCAAGAAATTATTTATCATAATAAGGAAGTAGACGAAGGTATGGCAAAATTTGTTAAAATCAAATTCGGATGAGTGGAAATCAATTATGAAACACTTAATAAGCCCACTGATTATATATATGAAAGTCAAGAATTAAAGCTTTGCTACTTATAAGTTGATGAATAATGGATGCTGTTGGTTGCCGAAGGAAACCAAAATTCATCCGGTCGTTGAAAAATACACATTAAACGGGTTGTTTCGTGTTTGAATTATTAATTGCTAGTATATTCGAGTAGGTATATGCGTATATACAACACAGTAATGGAGTTGACGGTGTTAGGATGCCATCAACAATGATTGCGGCGGCATATTGATTGATTAATTATCAATACTTTCGAACGGCCATGTGTCAATGCGTGCCCGGAACGTATATGTTTTCGAAAATTCGACCATGTGTTTTGCTGGCTGCATTCAACGATTCCACATGGATGGATGGCTCCCGTATCGTGAATCTCCGCATCGAGGATAAATTTTAATTAAAAGAAATCGACGATGCTTTTAATTTAAATGTATGAGATTTACTAGAGAAGTTAATCTGTTAATGATTCTCGTTGTAAACGTCCGCCACTCTACACCCACATCGGCCTGTTAATTAAGCAACGGTATTGAAATAAATAGTGCCAAACGTGTACTTGTGGCAATGAATGTATTTGTGGGCGCGGTGGCAGAAGGAATGTTGGTGGAGGTAGATACGGTTCGGTCTTGCGAGGTGTATATGAATACGAATTGTTGGAAAACATTGTTGGGTGCCGACAAGCGCGGTTTCGGCCGTCGACTGGTTGGTTGAATAGTAATCAAGATACTATTAAGAAGTTGCAGTTTGTTTAATATGAATGCGCTAAAGCCTTAATTAAAGAGTAGCCAGTTAGTTTGAACCGACTCGGTGCTACCGCTTCTCCAACCACATTTGCTTGGTATATGGCAACAAATATGCTAATATCATGGAAGCCTGGATGGGAATATTTCGTAATAGCTTAATACAGGGGAAAGAGGTTAAGACAATTGCGTATGCACGAAGGAGGCACATTTAGGCCTCCATGCTTTGCTGCTAAGACCATCGAAAAGGGCAACTCCACACTTGAGCCTCGCGCTATACCTACCGAGAACAAGAGAGGCATGAATTTGAAATTTGAGCGTAGACATGTAGGAGCTGGAGCTTGAACGCGACGCGACGACGAAGATTGTTAGTACGGTGCTAACCACTTAGGGGTGCGAAGATGTTACATAAACGATACACGTGAACCGTTTATTATACATATAAGTAAGTATGTATACGTAACGCGTTTTTGAATTTTAGAGCCTATCACAAGAAAATTGTAAAGCCTAATTATCGTGAAATTGAAAATATACAAGCTGTATACATATATGTATAGTGACTCCGAATAACATTTTCACGTTGTTTTTGTGGTGAAGTAAAACGTAGGACGAATTTGGTTAGATACCAAAATAAATGAAGAAAACTCGTGATTTCCTTCTCTATTCGTACACCAAGTAGCTACTCAAGTCACATGTGAATGACCACAAAAGTGCGAGCCTGTGGCTGGTGTAAATGTAAAGATGAACGGTAAGTAGAGTACAAGTGGGTATGAACGCTTGAGACAGCCGCACGATATACTACTCAAGGATTGTGAAGCGTTCAAGAGTCCTGTTTTATTTCCAAGTGCAATGACGTCACGAAAATCAATAGGGGCAGGAACAACGTCCGCATGCTTATCTTGTTAGTAGAGAACACCAACGAACAGGATGGCAATATAAAGGGATGTTCGTTGGATGAGTACAACTATAGCAAGAAAGTATATGAGATTGCAAGTTTTTTCGACGACGTTTCCACTGGGTTCGCGTAGAAAGATCACCTATATGTGGTACATATACGATAACTTAGGTTGAAGCAGTCCAAGCCTGCCTCTTCTCAGACGGCGTTGAACTGCAAGGATATAACACGCGAATGGCAGAAGGATGAGAGGGCGATTGTAATACGGTGGCCGAGTAAATCTAAGTTGCATGCATGATCCACTCAGCGATCGTAACCGTCGTGCATCTTTGCTTGCCATGGGCCAAACAAACGACTTTACTGTTGGGTCCCATCTCGTATAAATAAAGAGCATGCGAGGATGCATTGAATATAACCGACGCAGTTATACAACCGGATGAAAAATAAAAAGACCAAAAGAAAAACTCGCAATGTAACGTACGAGTGAATGCTTGCTAAAACATCTCGAGCATCTTGTTGACAACATTTGGTTTTTCTGATTGTGCGACCGTCTATTTGAAATAACTTACATATAGAATGAAATGAAAAACAAAGAACTGGAATGCGAAAATATGGTTGCGACAATATATTTCATTTTTTATGCATCAGTGTATGATTGGAAAAACGACGTATATGTTATTTCAGTTGACACGTATTAAATATTCAAAATGCTTGTTTATTCTGAAATTTCATTACGCGGCGTAAATTTGTTTCCTTCCATTTTTGAAAGGAATTATTTTTAGTCACAATACATAAGTTTCAAACAAAATAAAAATAATAATAAACTCACTTCTTAGAAAAATGTTGTAACTACTTGGATTTGATTTTTTGATGTTTGATCCTTTAAGCAAATATTTTTTACATCGCGTTGAAAATTAAACAAGACACGAGTAGGTTGAAGGATTTTCGTTGTGAATGTTTTAAGAGCCGAAATAGCCACGTAGCAAATATATTTACATAAATTATTAATCTGCATTATAAAAAAAGAAAATAAAGATTTCCGAATGGACTGTTCCTTTTTTTAGGTCTGCATGCAATTGCTTTTGTTAACTATTTTAAATACTTGATTAACATAACGACGGAACATAAAATACTGTAAACGCTTCTAGTAAATTAAAAAAAAGACATGTTTAAAACACTTATTTTCCTAGTTTTAATTGCATAGGACATTATTATATGTAGTCGTATCTATACTTTAGTTGAAAAGGCAATATACTACCTTTACATGAGGATTAGATGATGAAAAATTACCGTAAATAAAGAATAACAAGTTCATCCAATAAAACTCGCATTATTGAAGTTAGAAGTATACAAGTAATTATTACTCTTGACAAGTCGACAATATTCCACTTCAATTACTGAGCATAATTATACATTAAACTACATAGTATTTGCTCTATATCTATGGATGGACTTTACAAATATGTGTATATGCGTACATGTACAAAGAGTGAAAGAAAAGTAATTAATATTAGCCACATGTATAGCGATATCAAAAGTAAATTAGACTTTTCAAATACACCACGACGAATATACGCATGCACGGATAGAAACTAGTGACGCACTCGTTCGTACATGAATCATAAAATGGAAAATGAATACAGGCTACACATGCCAGTACACATTCGGGATCTACAACTACATCATATGCATAAACGAATTCAGTCGGTTTGGTTAGAGCTAGAGATGAGAGAATGAATGTGGTTCGTGTCCTCATATTCGTGAAAAATTTGCCATGTTTAGATACAAGTTAGAAACATATAATCGATAATTATATTCACGTACGTGCACGCATTAAACACACACGCGTGTAATGAACATATCGCATATTGTTACTAATGAAAGCGTTGTTAAATAATAAAATAGTTGGAGCGCATGGATGAACAATAATTATTTTCAATATACAAATGCTCCCTATTGCCTAATGAATAAACAAACTTTCAATATTTTTATAATCATATATCATATTTATATATTTAATAAAATTTTTAATATTTTTTGGTTTACCTACCCATCTACATCAGAAGTTATTGTAGAGGTGAAATATTTCAACAAGCATATTGCATTATCCTGTAAAATTTAATACTTTATTCGGATGATTCATGCAATTTTCGAAATTCCTTCCGATAGTGCATTTATTCTGTGGAGAAATCTGAGGGGATGCGAAAATAATAAGAATTCGTCTCAACGGTAATACCACAATGAACGAATACAAACACGGAATGGAGTCTGGAAAAACTAATTTCATTAAATTTGATAATGGCTTTGTGTTGTTGTTGCTGTTGGGGTTTACATTAGCTGAGTTTGAGGTGTGATAGAAAAATATACTGCATCGTCTTTAATTCGATACAATGAATAATAGAAGGGTCATGTTTCCTGACTGTTTGCAAAGAGAAAAAATTGTGAATAAGAGTTGATAATAGGTAATATTATGGAAACACAACATTGATTGTAAAAATTATTTACGATAGTAAATTTATTCGATAATTACTACAAAATTAGTTTATATTACTGACTTTATATTATGCATTAAAATACCTAGCGCAAGCATAAATAATTCTCCAAATGATTAGTCAAGGGTTTAGTTAGTTTTCGAAAGTAAGCAAAAACTATTCGAGCGTAGAAATAAAGGGAACTTCACAGAAAACTTTCTATAAAATACTACATATAATTATTACAAAAGCATTCAGGAAGCTTGTTAGGATATACTTAGAAGTTATAGATAATTCTACTGCCCGCTAAGGTAAATTGCTTTCTCAAGGGAAGAACTTCACCGAACATCACCTAATCACCTAATATACACTAACTCAACTTTGCTTTCAGTTGGTTTGGAGTAGTCGCTGTTTATACTTCAACAAAGTAAAACCGGTAAAACTTATCGATATTTTATTTTCCCCCGATAAAAACCGACAACCGACTGCTAATGCTGCTTTTTGAAAATTTTATATTTTCATGAGGAATTAAAGTCAACCAAATCCTCGGATGCTTTACTGGAAATTTATCCTTTATAGGGACGCTATACGACCAGGATATATATTTACTTACTGTACCTAATACCACCGGACACGCTGGTTGCGCTTGTTGAAGAAACCTGTCATTGCATTTTCACGTCTATCCGCTTAAATACTTAAGCGAAGCTTGTTAATGGACTGAGTTTTTCGAATCGAGAAAACTTTCTTTATTTATGATAGTTTCAATTCGGAAAATAAAAATCGACAAATTCAAAGATATAGTAGAGAGAGTTATATGATTACGAATTAATAATTTAGAATATTTGATCTGTGAGTACTAGGATGAGAATTAATTAACGAACTCTCGTGGAAACAATGCGACGCCCTTGCAAACGGATAAGTTTCTTGAATGAAGCTCGAAACACGCAACGAGCAAAGTACATTCTAGCGTAGGTACCAGCATCGTGAGTATTGAAATTACAAAAGCCGTTAACATTCAACATTCTTGCCGTTTTCTCTAAGACTGAAGGTTTAAAGCTACCGAAGAAACTTCACAATAAGTTTGTTGTTGAAAGATCGGTCTTGTCGGCCATTCCCTTGTTGAGTCGTGTCAACTAAACCGCATTCGGTTGGTTTGGTTTGGTTTGGGAAAGTCATAAGTGGCACTCATTGCACCTATGACCCGGCATTTCGAGGGATGCTTAGATTTAGGCATTATATAAGCTTGGCGAGTTGGTCACGCCAGTGACGCAACCAAAGGTCCTGGTAAGCTACTTATGGAACGGCCGCTTCATTAGGCCGTAAGGTTCGACGATAGCCCTCAATTCCCAGCCGTCCGACAAATCTTGGTCCACGAACAAACGGCTTGTAATATGTGATTATTGAATTCGGTTAGTTTTGCCACACGATGTGAGAGAAACCGATTGGGAGCTTAACCTATAATCTCACACCTGATTTGTAATTGCTTATTTTATATACTTGCTTAATTCTGAACGAACCGAATATACCTAGTTGCAAGCGAGTACCAACTGCATCTCTAACTCACCTCACGCATTAGTCAGTTCATTAATCTTCCATTTGAATCATTTATATGTTAATCTTCACCACTGCTAAAATCTCTCAATTAGGACGAATACTTGAGAAATTACGACACACCTTATTCCACAAGTCGGGACTCGGGGAATAAGAAGGCTATTTGCATTTTTACCAACTTTTATGGTGCTTACTCCTCCAATTACCCTCGGGAAAGATAAATTCAACAAACTTAGTTAAATTTCCCAAATAATCATCATTTGCGGTTTGTAAATCGTCTAACGCAAGCTGTGTTTGCACGAGAACTCTAAATGGGCATTTCGTTTGATAGTATGTCGAGTCGAGACCCTCTTAAATGGAAATAGGTTTCGATTCGTGTTTAGATGAATCTAGAGTATCTGGTACGATTGAAAAGTTCACTAACAATGTTATATATGTGAAGTATAAATGTTAAAAACACAAAGTGTCGCGAATGGAAGCCGATCAAATAAATTGAGCAAGAGTACGGTTTTAAATTAATATTGAACGTTCCTAGAGACCCTGCCATGACAAATTTTAATTATTAATTTAATTATTTTTCAAACATATAT
>JARJEB010027880.1:0-137165 GCA_030264535.1 Liometoxenus newtonarum
CTCGATACTTCATAATAATTTATACCTCCTAGGCGTATAAGTGAATAATTTATACTCCTAGGCGCATAAAGCGGTTGATTCTTACCAATCGGCGTGCAGTACGCAGTGGAGCAGTTCTATGCAACCCAACTGGCGTAACGGTAACAAACGTCAAATGCCATAACCTCGACATTGTTCATTTATTATTACAATTTTGATTTAATGAAATGGCGTTCGGAGATAAAATAGTATATATCATTCGGCGTATAAGTGACTTTGTGTGGCTCGTAGGAATTGTCAACCTTTCCTACTCGCCACACAAAGTGACACTTATACGCTTTATGATATAATCTACTATTATTTACTCATAAAATTTCTCTATATAAAAATATTTATTTTTATAAAATGTCAACATAATCAGCAGATTGTTATGGCTTTCATATTAGAAATTTAAAAGCCATTTAAATCAAATTAGCACATCGAAAAGTTTGACAATTTAGCGAAACTTCTAATAATGAGTTCAAAGGTTATTTTAGATTTTACAAACTTGTAAATATTAGAAAATGAAAACAAAAAACAAACATATAAATCTTAAACGAATAAATATGTATAATGAATGAGTGTATTATTAAAACATACAGAGCGCAAAAAAGTTTCACTGATGTCCGAAGCTGAACGAACAATCATTTTGTGAATAGTTTTATGTGTAAAGCGCGTGTCGTTTGTTCATTGCAAATGAAATAAAACAGTGAAAGTTTATCTCGTCTTCTCTATCGATTTTTCTAAACAAATTTATGCGCATCCATTAATTCTTATAATGCCGACCGATTACAATAACAATTCCACACTCCGGATTCGTTCGAAAATGGTAAATGCATTTTGTTGTCTTCATTAATCTAAACGAAACCAGGGGCTAGTAGGCGCAAAACTATGGTTGAGAGTTGAAACATTGCATTACATCGAATAGAAGACGCGAACACTTATTTCACGTAGAAGAGACAATAAAAATCCAAATATCTTCTTACCATCTTCATCTTCCATATTTTAATAAGCACGTATGTGGTGTCCGTTGGTAGATAGAGCAAAGAAGCGAAGAAGAGATAATGATTGCTCCATGTTTGCTGGTGTTGCCTTATGTGTTGATCTTGTCTGGTCTGGTAATAGGGACGGACTTGCTTTTGAAATCGGCCCGGGAAATCTTAGGTAAGCGGACCCCATCAGACTATCTATCCTAGTCGCACATTAGATCAGCCGGCCTCTCGGGAAATTCTCGAACATTCTTATGGCCAGTCCGCCTCTGTCTGGTAACACGTTACTCCTCTATAGCTGATTGTAGAAGTAACACACGCCGTTAAGATTATTTCGCCGTTTCGTACCTTTCATACCCTTTTGCTGATGCCCATGTTGTTGGCGTTGATGCTGGTGCGAACGGCAGCAAGAAGCTTCGTGTTGTTTGTTATCCGTGCTTAGTCTGTTACCATCTTTAGACAAGACAACGAGCTTAAGACGAGAGCTTTTAATCGCCTAATTATTGGGTTCGCAATGTATTCCCTCGCACGTATATCTGAAGAAGATCTATTTGCTGTTGAACATTTATAAATAGCAGCGTTAAAAACATACGAATTTGCATTTTATCTCATGATTTGTTTCAAGTGTTATTGTTTCTATTTAGATATGCACATTTCATAAAATATTAAATTAAGTTTACATGTAATTAATGGGTTAAGATGCATTGGTACTGTCGCACAAGCAACAACGAAATTTTTTGAATCCCAATTCGGTGAACGGTGAACGTTATTGAGATTTTGCTAGTAAATTTTGTTTTCTTTCTAACACCCACCACACCAAGATGATTCGAATCTAAAAATACCTACAAAAATTGTAAATATTGTGAATGAGAACCGTCGCTTTCCGAGCAGATGCTCTTCAACATCTGTCATTTTCGTTCATTATTTAGGACGTGTTGGTAGACATGTGCCTGGAATAATCTAGTTTGTGCACCCTTCCAAATATGATGCATTCAATTCCTCCATTATAAATTTTATATCAGTCCCACTTATTTTTATTTGGCAGTAGAAGCGAATTCTCGTTTCCCCCAAAACAGGTGAAAGCTGGCCCAAAAACGCGTGCCCCATTGTTAGATGGCATGCGTTTAGAATCACAAACACTGACAAACACAAAACAACACTTTCGATTCAGTCAATTCAGGGGACTTGGTTTTTGCATTATCGATGTAACACTTGGCTGTAGATTACGATCGATTCGGATAAATTTTTTCAAGGACGTATCTTACACTGTTTATTGCCCTCAATATTAAACAGCAAATCATCCGTGTCGATAATTTCTCAGTTTTGTAGGTAGATAAATGTGCCTTAGTCCTTAGTTCTTGGAAGTTAGAAATAAGTATTGAAATAATGTTGAAATATAACAAATAGGGGAAACATAACCATAAAGGCATAAAACCAGTGGCGGAATTAACCCAATTGGGGCCCCTGGCAAATGTAAAGGGCCTCCCACCCCTCGCAAATGTAAAAAATTAAACTGATGATTATTTGTGTTTTTCCTGGAGCATCGGGGGTAAATCCGCCACTGCTTAAAACTAGTTAAATAGGCAACTAGCTAGCAATTAGGTGAATATATGATTGGCGCAATCGAACTAGTAATTTAATTAAACTTCAATCAATTTTCACATCATTAACTCAACTCGACTGTGCGTGTATTACTTACTTGTGTTACTAACTGTAAGTATAAGTAGTCGTTAAATTTTTTCCGTTTTTTCACACTTGATTGGTTTTTTGGATTCGTTCAAAATGGAAGTACTTGCTGTGCTGTAAAGCTGATATAGACACGTGCAATTAGTAATTTGTATGTTAATTGTTTAGCTATAGTTATTTATTACTTGACTACATAACTTTATGGAAGATTGCGTTTGCAAGTTTGCGAGTATGTTTTGTAAAGAAGGGTCATAAATAAATCTTCTGGTGCTGCTGGCGCCCAACTTTTACATCAAGAACCACAGAATCGGCAGTTTTTGGTTTTGACCATGTTTTTGCGTGCGAAAATTTTTTTATCCACGACAACCAAGTAAAACAACCATTATAAAGTGTGTATGTAGGCAACTAATAACCCATATTATAATCACTCGCGAATAATGAGCTTGACACACATCAATAATAAATCCATTATTCCTCTAGAGATGTAAGTTACGCCATTCAAATAATGATATGTGACACACAGGCTGTACAAACTCAGCTTGCCTTGAACGCTTGTACTCATATAGGTATGACAGAAGCCAGCTCGGGCGATTACTCCGCTCCGCTTCGCCTCTCGCAACGTACTTCGCCCTCGCCTGCATATGGGTTCATTGAATAATATATTATTTTATCTCCAATTTCAATAAGTGTTTAGTACTTGGTAATGAATTTACCTATATTCATCATTGCAGTGTTATTCGCTTATTTGCTGTAATTACATTTCCAATAAAACTCATTCCCTGACTACTGCAAAGCGACGAAACGACTACAGCACAAGAAATGTCGTTAAGAACTGCATGAAGAGAAATTACGACAACTTTAACTGAATTCACGTATGACTTTACTACAGACATTTTTATGTACTAAGTGTTTCACAAAATCGGTTGATATAGAAAAACCACTGATTTTGCTAAGTTTTCTTCATTCATCTTCTAGATATTACTAAGCCACGCATACCATCTGCTTAATATGAATTCATTGCAATGCATATGGTAGAGCAAATGCAAGCCTACGAACCAAACTAATACCACATGCAGCACATTCCAATTCCACCATTCCAAGTTTCCAACAATGCGAGTTATGATGCAATAATGAAGACCTGAATCGCTATCCTATTAGATCTACATATATCCATTTTAGAAACCTCTAGTGTATCAATATATTTTACGACAAACAAAGATGAAAATATTTTTCCTTACCTTATTTCATTTTAAATATTGATGATATAGATACGCAAGGTTTAGGTTCTTGATGTAATTTTCGAGTTGATATATAGGTAGTTGATATTATTTCATCTTGCCGACCACCAACTAAGTTTAGCCTTTGCTTTCTTCCTTTTTAGGTAAGTATATAGTTCATCATGGGCTTTGGCCGAACATTATAGTTTTGTTCATCGCACACATACGAAAATATACTGTGATATAGTTCATAGAGATATAAAGTAGTCAACAAGTCAGTTATAAGGGCTCCTCTTTTGTTATTTATTAACTAATTTAACGTGTCATCAATCCCTCTTAATAACTGTGTTCACCATGATGGTGAAGTTCACAATCTAGGTATATACTTCAAGTAGATGAACACAAAACTATTTTAACACCAGCCACTTTTTTTTTTAACAAAAATGTACCTATAAGTTGTTACTTGTTGAGAGTATTCAGTTCAACTAACTTAAACATGAATTCAAGACAAAATTTTTTAGGTAAGTCTTTTCAAGTTAAGAATTTTTTAGGGGTTTTTAAATTCAAGGTCCATATATAAATGGACATTTGAAACCCTTTTATCTTCGGAGAAAAATTCAAATGATGATGGTTCAGTTCCATTGAAATTTGATGGTTAAATTGAAGGTAACCGAAAAAAAAAGGCAAAAACTGCAATAAACTGCAAAAAAAATAACAAAGCACTTGTAAAATGTATTGAGAAGGTCATAAGGGTTGTAAAATTCTTTGCAAAAAAAAAACGACATATAAAATATGTGTTTGCACTTATTTTCGCTTGGATTTGCAAAAAGATATTTTGTTTTATAGAGACATAAAACACATTTAATGGTTTTAATTTTTATCACCGTCACCGATATACCGCGATAACGAGTACGAGAAGTAAAGTGAACTTGGACTTGGTGTTGTGTCCTTTCCTTCTTTACTTTTCCGTAGATGTGCTTTCTTCCTTTCAATCCTCCGTGTGTTTAAACATTTTTTATATAGTAATATAGCTTCTTCAATAACATGTTCGTCTATATTGCTTATTTCAACCGATTCCAAATTCTGTTTCGTGTCGACGCATGAATACTTTACTTGTACTTGTCGTGGTACATTCTGTATACGGGACTGTTTCAATTAATCCAGCAAAACTTGCAATAATTTACAAATTGCAAGGACATTACTCATTTAAGCCATTACATTACATTTCATTTTACATTATACCAACATGTTCAAAGAACTTGTCTCTTTACTGGTTTCGGTTTGCAAACGAAATGACATAAAACTAAATTAAATCGTACCGCACCAATATGTACTTGTACTAGATGTTGATGTTATTTAAATCGTTGATTCATATTCCAAGAAATAGTAAGCAACTATAGAGCCAACTAAGGAGTAGGAAACTATATGTACCGAAGAATAAAAATAAGTTGGCCTGCCATGTTGTAAGTTGTTTCGTGTAGCGTGTTGTGTAGTGTTTCGTGTTGCGCGTTTAGATGAAGATATAAATTTTCCTTGCTAAGCAGATAAATCTACTGAAAACATGAACCAACCAAAGACAACCAACCAATCAACGAAGCACAAGCACATAGCCAAAGAAAACAAAAAAAAAATAATCAAAACAAGTCCGGCATCATCAGTCTTAAGTTTTTTTTTTTAGTAATTTTCTAAATGAAGCTTTTGTTGGAATATTTTTCGAAGAAGATTCGTTCGTCAGATCAAGTGTTGATGATGTAGCATGATGCGTCTGGTTTTCAAGAGACAAGATAGCTGACACTTGATTAATCTATATTCTGATCATGAAGTATGAATATTCAAAAAAAAAAATCAAAAAGTTAAGGGATTCGTAGAAAATAAAATGTTTAAGATTTTTCTTTCTTCAAAAATCACTAAAGAAAGACGAAGGACAAAACTAATTTTGTTTTCAAATTCAGTTTAACCCAAGATTCTAAACTTTCCGTTTTTTTCGTACCATTGCAGATTTTTTTTACCTTGTTTTTTATGCTTAAATTTACAGGCAAGGTCAATTATATTGTTGCAGCTAAAAATAGTAATTCTATTTCTATTTCTTTCCTTTCAATTACTTACTTACCTGATTTTTATTGCAATTTTATGACGGCCCAAAATGAAATATTTATTACTAACTTTTCTGTCATAGATAATAATATTTTATTGACCTTAATTGACCATTTAATTACAATTATATCTCCAAATGTTACGTTTCACTGATGGATACAAGTATATTTCAATCATCTTCACGCAAATACAATTAAAGAGATTTAAAAATAATGATTATAAGGCTAAAACAAACATCAACACGTATCATTCAAAAAAAGTTGGTAATTTCACTGTTAGAGAACTAGCACCAGAAGTTCCTGTTCGGGTGTTAGGTAAACAACTAACAATGGACTCATTAGTCTCATTATCGTCGGACTAGGTACATGGCACGTACACGTAAACTCGCTTTAGAGTCCTTTCTCTCCCGATTTCTGTGATGCTTAAGTTGATGGTGTGTGTACGTGGACGTTGGAGACTTAATTTCGTCGACGCATTAACACTAAATGCACTTTACAGCTTTATAACTACATCTTCTTTTAAATCTACACCTAGAAAATGAAGTTTTCAGATTATATTAATTTATTTATTACCAACCACATTACGAGATTTATTTTCAATCAGAAAACTTAAAAAGTTAAAATTTTCATTATTTTAATGCTCTTTTCCTCATCAATCGAAAAAGTTCCTTGTTTTCTATAGGGTTGAGCTTCGGACCCCGAGATGGCTTCGCAGGTGCGCTTAATAAAGAAAAAGCTTCGTGGCTATTAACGATTTCGGAAAGTTTGGTTTGTTCATGTGGAAGACAAATTTAACTGTGTGGCTTCACCGTCGGACCTGTTTCCATCCACTTTTGATTGCTTATAATCCCGACAGAGTCCAGCACACTCCAGAATATGTATTGAAAAGAGGTCAGACACCAACAATGCTTCAACTAGACGATAATTCATATTTCTTTTTTATGATCTCCTTCCGATAAATTTATTGACGGCCTCTTGATGCGGGTTTGTTTATTTTCGTTTCCTTTGATCATCTATCTCAAAGTATTTCGTCCTTGGTCGAATCTTTTTGTTGTTGCCACTTTATATCCATTTCATTTTCTGTATTTGCTTCTAGGATACTTTGCGCCATTACAATCAACTGGCAATCATTTCCGCTTCCTTTTCCGGTACTCCCTTATAGTTTTTTTTTCGTTCTTCGCTCGCTTCGATGGTTACGCAATTGCACAAACTTTCCATTTCTTCCTCAATTGCACTATCCCTTTTATACCTTCCCCTATATATGAGCTTTTGCAAATATCAGAGTAAAAAATTATTGCTCCTTGTTTGTTTTCCGCTTCCTGGTTGTTGTAAAAATATTCCACTCATATTTTGCCAATGTAGGGGATACTGATACAGTTACAAAAAAGTTGTGTGTCCACACGGAACTTGGTGCAAGAGCATCAGCTCCGGATGTGAGAAACCGGAAGGAGGAACGATAGCAGCCATCCCCGCATCAGCAATAGAAATGTTGAAAGCAATGGATGGGATACGATTAGATGAGAGGGTTTCTATCTGCAAAAAAAGACAAACACTGACTCGTTTTCATCTCCTTGTCTCCTCATCTCATCTCATCTCATCTCGTCTGTTTCATGTCGACGTCGAAGCCAACCCCCTTGACTCCCTACTGCATATATTGCTTTGTCTGCATTTCAGATGAATGATAACGAGTGGTTATGTCTGTATTGTCACTGCGCGTTCCTTTATCCGATCTCCCGGTTTTTGTCTCTTTTACACACGTATGGCCTCCCCAATGGGATCTATCTCTTTCATTCATCGAGCTATAGCCCTTTGTGCATTGTATCTACCATTGCTGGAGTTCTTTACCCGTCGGCGACCTATTCGTTTCCCCATTTAGAACGAATGTATGTGACCAAAGAGTATCAGAACACGCAGAACCATTGTGTAAACAGCGAAAGCATCAAATGGCGATTTGAATATGTTGCCTTCGGCCATGCTTTCGGCCAGTATCATATATTTTTCTTTATTATACTATAGGAGACTTGGCAGTCGTAAAAAACCGAAGATCGTAGAAAAATTGAGACAAACATGGTGATGAATCAAAATTATAAGAATCATTCCAGAAGAATCATTTTATCCTCATAAAGTCATCAGAGACTATTGTCTGTATTTGTAGTAGACCCAATTCTTCTATTCTTGAATTAGGTGCAGGCTTCGATTGAAAATTAACGTTGTGGAAGATATTAATATCAGAAAATAAAGACAACAGAGACCTGCCAGATGCAGACCAAGACTTTTCAGGGCAACCTTCCAAATTCACCAGAAACTTGCCAAATTAGCCTATAGTCCCATCAGCATGTTCCACAACGCGACTGAAATATAAATCTTTACAATTGCAATCTGCAAACATTCATGTTCACTTATACAATAACGCAGTTTATGATTTGTTGTTCTTATAAATTTTCTCTTTGCCCATATCTGTATAAACAACAATGTTCTTGAGAGTTGGGTAGACTGTAGAGGACTAAAGAAGAGTTGATTGTGTAAGTTAGGAAGCACATATGCTTGGATGGACCATTGCAGCATCTTGGCCAATAACTTACGATAAAAGGCAGACTACAAATTTGCATCGAATTATGTGTGCATGTTGCACGCAGCGAAATTCATTGCTTGTAACCAACATACATGAATACAACACACATAGTAATGGCGCACGATCTTCCCAATCTTCTTCTACAGTACACACTCTTTTTTTTTCGCTTAATTTATTTGAGAATGTTGCTCATTTGATCATACCTCAGAATTGGTTACTATGCATCAGACAATCAGACTTGCAGCGCACAGACCAAGACCAATTTAAAATGCTTTATTGCTTGAGGACGATGCCATTTCTCTTTTATTTGCGGCTGTGACTTGTGAGTCCAATTATAATTCTTAAGAATCCTTAATGGAATTTTTTATTTTGCTTTGGTAGGATGAGTAGTGTGATCACGTATAGACCAGGAAACTGCACGATACCCAAAATATTCATACCTATATAAAATAATTTTCACATTATTAGCAACTTACAAATTTATCAAAATGACTCACTGGTGAGGCCGTTTTGCAAATAATATTTAATCTAAAATGCCACAACTTTACTACTGAATATCAAGTAGGATGGAATGAACTAGTAAGCCTTACAATTCAAAGTTACAACTAAGTATAACTATAATACAACTAACACCTTCACCTTAATACTTATTCCCATCTCATCCATTTTAATTTTGGAGGGTCATGTTTCTCGTTTCTGGGTTTCCTCCATGTTCATGTTCATCCCAATACTCATCTCATTCTCCTCCACTGCGGTACTCGCGCCCTAAATTGGTACCTATAATCGTATTGTAACTGTATATCTCTGCTCTGGCTGTGGCTCTAAGGCTAAAAGCCTACGTGTGAGTGCGCATTAAAAGGAATTATGCATTTAAAGCGAAACGCTTCAGGCTTTGAGAGAAATGTTGTTACTATGAGAAGCGGAAAGTAGAATAACTTTGTTTAATCCTTATAAATATGATGCGAATGCGTCCGAGGGTTCGTTATCGCAATTAAAGGCTTTCGGTATGGGCGTTTATTTTATCCCATTGTTTATTCGACTTTAGTATACTTCAGGGAACCAACGAGGGAAATATCATAATTAAAAAAAATCTTTTTTTTAAAGCTATTTCAAATTAATCAAAGCTTTCTTTAAATAGTTCCTTTATGTACCTATTTTTTCTGTACTCCTGCTGCAATCCTGACTAGTGTCCACGTTTATAGTTCGCGAAACATTTGTTTATGTTTGTTCTATCGCTTTGGTAGTATTTGCTCAGGAAATGGGAGGGGGAAGGTCTGGGGGAAGTTTTGTGAGCATTAGGCGCATTATCTTCCAGACCGTTTCCACCTGAAAATGATTCAAACCGTTGAACGTTTATATCCACGTTGAACGTTTTCCCAACATTTTATCATGGCAATTCAAAACCCATCGTCCGTGTACAGATAGTATACTTCCCATACATTTTCCACCTTAAAGCCTTTTTTAACTCCTTTTCCTATTTTATATGTGCTTTCATATATAAATCCCATTGTAATGATGTAATCATTCAACGTGCGGTACAGTGGAAAGCTTTGTACTTTTATCTGAAAGGAAATTTAAAATTTTCAATAAAAAGTGATTGAAATAGTTGTAGAAAGGAATAAAATGTGAAAATGTGATGTCGTGTGCTGCACAATTGCAACGCGTTTTGACATTTCAAGGCTCAATTCAATTTTGAAGCTGTTGTATCGCGTCGCAATGCGAATGCACAGTTGTAAAACGTTCAGGGCAAAATGCAATTTCGCAAAACTAATTTCCATACTAATCTCCTCGTAAATCTCGTCCCGAGATCCAATTTTCTTATGTCATATATCTCACTTCATACAGCGTATAGTCGTACATACATGAATGTGCACCATGCGCATGCTCCGAATGGTTTAACTTTGCTACAACTGTCATGACAACTTTTCCTTTTATATATTAGTAAAACTAAACTATAACTAAAACATTAATCCAATAACAATTAATAATAAGAAACTGCCAGGTTTCAAACATAAAGACACTTTTTATTGCCTCATCACGTTCGTTTATATTCATGATGTTCCGCATGACATTTACCGACTTTTTCAGTTACTTACAAAATATTGAATTTATTATTGTTTATTTTATTTTGAAGTTGACCTGTGAATAATTGACAATGTATAGCTTATCACTTTGTAGATAAGTATGTTAATTATTAGTGGTTTTTTTTTGTTTTTGGTTCAAAGTGTTTGTATTTCAATTGTGGTTCTGTGGCAGGAATTTGTCCCAAATAACTTCAAATATAATGAAATTATATTGATAATATTTACAATTACCGTTAATTTAATAATTTATATTAATTAGTGCGCGTTATGGCTACTTATTAATCCATCAACCACCTGCTTCCGTTTCTACAAATGCATTAAATTTTATTTTACTTAGTTATACAAAAATGTTTATTTTTTGGATTTGCATAAAAATGTTTCTATACTTATCTCTTATTTTATTTACTTGTCTGACGCAGTCTGACTAAAAACTAAATCTTTCAACTCGGGTAGGTGTGCTCCTTTTTGCTGAGTGTCAAGATGACAATGATGCATTCCACACACGAACTCTTCTCAAGTTGTTCAAGCTGGTTCTGCTTTTAGTTATAAACAACGAACGAACAACGAACCAGTAACAAGAATCAACCACTCAACCTATTGAGAATGGTGACTTTGGTAGTGAAGCTTGCGTTGGTTGTTGTAAGTACAAAGATACAAAGTAACAAAGAACAAAAAAGCCAAAAACAAACTAAGTGTACTTAAGTGTGTCCCTTGACACTTAAGCGGCATAATTCACACGATGATCTCAGTCCTCGTTAACGCAGAGTTGTGTGAGTTGTACACTTATAATCAGTATACAGGATTATTGAGTTAACTAAAGATAAAAATGACAACAACGACCTGATTACGTTGGCAACTGACTTAAGTCAGTTGATCTTTATCATTTTCCCATGGGAAAATGATAAATTTCTAATTAAAAATGGCAAAATACAACCAAATAGTTGTATAAACTATCGAAATGACAGTCTTAAACATAATTAACGAGTTATAACTTATTGCTTTCATGTTTGTTCGGTCTTACTTTTAGAGACTCTTTTACTCCTTCGTGTAAAATTTAAAGTGTGAAGGGTAGTGGGCGGTTTGAAACGAAGCAACAATTCAACATTCAACTATTAAAGCACGAAGCAGTTTCAGCCATGTAAATGTGGACATATATTTAACATTAACATTGGTGGATTTAGAATTATTATCCAACATCCAACACGTCCCCCGATGGTAGGTTCTTAATTGCCTCGCTTATTCCTTTCCTATATTTATTTGGCTACTATACCTTCGTATTTAATATTTACTTTTAAAGTTTAGTTTTTTAACGTCCTGTTGAATCGAAGACAAAACAAAAAGTGGATTAATAGATAAAACGCAATTTTCGATTAAGTTATTAACGACTTTCTCGTCGATGTTGATAATGGAGAAAATTTTATAAATTTGAATATGTGTATTTATTAACTTAATAAATGATGTCGTGCTAGCAAACTGGGAACGTGGAACATGATTAGAAAAAACTATCATGCAAAAGCTAGGAAAAACGAATGGTTGAACAAAAGTACTTTTGTATATACCTATATGTTCTCATGGATGTGCAACGGCAACGACATGGTGGGACAACCCGCTGTGACAAACCCGTATACAATCGAATGGGAATCGAAAGGCAAAAATCAAGGACAAAAAATAAATAAAATCATATAACAAACTGGGTAAAGTAATCGTGTAAACCACCAACTCACGTGAGTCACGTTGAACTTAAATTTCCGTCCAATACAATAAACTGTGAAAAATTTTACGAACTTGGAAAAAATTATACACATGGCCGAAAAGTAGTTACCACAGATCTAATACTATTAAACTACTGGATGCTCCCTTCTCTATACCTTGTGTTTAAAAATTCGTACCTACTCATGTCCTTTTCACATTGAGAGAGCGCGCTATAGAAGTGGGCACTGTCATTGCGCTTTGACGACTAACAACAATGTTTGTTTAAATGTTCAAATATTGTAATTTATGATGATGCATGTACCTACCTACATGTTCGAGTAGTGAATTATGCATGTGAAATCATTGATAATGCACATAAATAATCGTGTGCCTGTTTAAAATCAGTCGAATCCATCGAAATATACCAAATACTCCGATAAATTTCCGTCAATATTTTGAAATACCTACTTCCAGATATTAGACAAAATTTGCGGCACTATCATCGAGAACCCTGTGTGAAAGTTTCATTTAAATCTGTTTAGTGGTTCCTTCAATTATTTCGAACAAACACATTTACAAATTGTCTATTTGCTTGAAATGTGTGTTTATAGAGTGAGTATAGTTAGTTTTCGCTCAACAAACGTATGATACTGGGCATAATTTGTGATTGCAATGGTATTTTATGTAAGTATCGATATATACTCGCCGTTTTACAAATGCAACAGGAGAAGTGCGTACTCAAATGTGTAAATGACATAAATCGTATTTACAAGGATTTTATCATTTTGCATCGCAGGACTTTATTTAATTGCAATCATGCACGCTATATAACTTCATATTTTTTTCCTGCGCAAAGTTTGTTAATAAATGTATGCTTTGATGCAAAATTAAATTACACCGATTGAAGAAAAAATTGCAAGTTTCCTAACATAATTTTTAAAATCACTTTTACTGGAGTGATTAAATGTTTGAGAGTAAGAAAAACTGGTTTGCAATTGTTCCCCTAAACTTTTTTTGTATCAAAAAACAAGTTTTCTTTTAAGAAGCTTTATTGACGGTTTCTACCTGTTTTCATCTCAGTTTCCATCCTTCGAGTGTGATGTGCATTGGTAACATTTATAGTAATTTTATATTATAACTTGGGTTTAAACTTTTGCTTTGTCTTTTATTTCGCCATTTCATAGTTTCTACTTTGTCTTCTTAAAACGCAAAAGAATGAATGTCTTTATTATTATTTTATTTTTATATCGCCATCGTCGTTGTGGTTTTCACTCTAAAGTAACGCACACTTCAAGAGACAAAAACTAAATAAAACAAAGGCAATTTGTAACTACCATACTAACAAATGACTAAATTATAAGTGTAAAATCCATACGATCGACAAAACATTCAAAGCCTCGAAGTTCGCATCAAAGAACAAGTTCAACTTGTATTATATTGAGATTGTTGAATCGAAAACGAAAGAAAACAACGCGAACACTTCGTTTGGCGGAACGTTTCAATGTTTATCGTTGTCGTAAAATTTATTTTATTACCGATTTTAGTATAATTTAACGAGCCGCTCGTACAATTTCGAGGATAATAAAACGCATAAGAACGTCAGGTTGATCGTTCATATATTAAGAGTGTGGATTTGTTTGTGTAATTTCACTAATCATTATTTTTACACCACAGCAAATTATATAAACAAATTTAACCAAACTATTCTATACTTTTTGAATATTTTTTATTGCAACAATGAACCGAATTTCCCTTTAGAAAATAATAACGTCATCATTATTTAACTTTGTAAAATAATTGAATTAAATTTTCTGACGCATCCAAAAAAGACTATTAAAATTCATAAAATTCATTAAAATTATATCAACACATGGTTGCATGTCTTTTTTAGCCTAAACGTCTTGAGTGAACGCGCGTACATCGACGTTTAATTAAATTAATTAGGCAATTTAATCATACCGCAATTACCGGCGATTACCTATACGATTCAGTACCGATGGAATTTACACGAAGGTGAATATACCGTGCGTTTATTTGTTCACAGCTAAAATAAACGAGTCAAACTTATGGCAGCGCGGATTAGCATTGCTAAATACACACCGACGGACGGCGAGGCTGTAGGACGGACAACGACACATCAGTGCATGAGTGTGACAACTACTTCGATCGTGCATCGCCACTGTCATGAGCTGCGTACGCTACATGTTATGTTCGACGATAAAATAAACACTGTGTATAATTAAGCTCAACAGAAAATGTTAACAACGCGAACGCACATGCACTCATTATGTAAGTGTAATGTAATAAACATAAACGAAACGCAAACGAATTTACGTCGTGGAGATGGTTCTTTATAATTTTATATAAAATCTAAACGGCCAACGACGCCACGACTCTTACCTCAACGATGTAAACCCCTTTGGTAAAGGTATAAAGAATGATTATATTAAGTTAAAGTAACAAAATGATGGAAGAATGAAGAGTAAGTGGTGCACGGTCTCAGAAACTTATAAAATCATCTATATAATTTGAATAATTTAACTTTAACCGAGCCGTGGTAATTTTAGGGGAATGAGTATCTAACAAGTACCTACTTAATCGGATCCAATAACAACGACCAATAGCCGAAGCAATACGCTTTGTAAATTATTAAATTATTTTATTCCAAGTCACATTGCCAAAACTTCTAGCAAAACAACATTAAAGTTCATTAGGAAATAGACGATTTGCACTGCCAATATGAAATTTTTATTATATTAATTTGGTATTTTATGAATTTTGATAGATTTAAGTTACTTCAAAAATTTTTTGAGTCGATTTATAAAATAACTAAAGCATTACATATCTAAAAGTTTTAAATTTCAATGAGTTACGAAGTAGTTGTGAAATTTATGAAATAAATAAAATTTGTCTTGACTTAATTTATTTGGTGTTTTTAGCTTCTGGGCGTGTTATTAAAATTTAATATCTAGATACGTAATTTATGCATACTCAGAGCGACATGTAAATATAATTTGTTGATGGTAACCAAAGACTACATCTACTTTTAAGGTCATCAAAGGTCATCATAAAATTATTTACTAATTTTGCGTATAGTCCTGCAAGTTGTACGTTCTGCTTGTCAACGCTGTTAGCTAACGAAGAACGAATGTTATTTATATTTAGGTAGTTGTTTCTTTTTGGTTGTTACACACAAAATGACGTTGTTGTTGTTGTTGTTGCTATAGTTTGGAGTGAACTGCAAGCTGAACCACGCGCGAATTAAAACCGCAACGAAATTGCGCTTGCATTATTTACTGTTGCGTGTGCAGCGCGTTTTAATATGCGAACATGTGTCATGAACTGCAACTCGTAAATTCACCAGTTTCTAGTAATTAAAACTGAGCGCTAACTATACCGAGAGTTTTTATTTTTAATAATAACTGCTGAATTTACAATATCTACTTAATTCATATAATAGTAGATAGGATTCGCGGGTTCTGGGACAGCCTTCAAGACTCCCGACCGCAGCGCCACCTTGCGGCGAGGATCAAACTAACGCTTGAAACATGAAAAATGGCGCCAGCTAGTGGTGAAGACGTAAACCATAGATGGGAAAATGGTGCTATTCAAAATTTGACAGTAGGAAACTGTAAATTTCAAAATATGCCCTGTATACGAATACCGTTGAAAATTGAAATTTTTGAGATTTGGATATACTCTTGCATAGCGAGTTGAGAGATTATAAGGTATAACTTTTCGACAAAACGAATTATCTTTTGGAATCGCCTCGAGAATGATATTTATTATGCCGCGGAGAGCAGCACATACGCATTTGTACATATATTTTTAGAATATATGAAAGTATAAGTAACGAAGAGAAGAGAGGAGAACAGGGCAGGAGAGTAAGAACGATTTATCGGGCTTAAGAATCTTTTGCTGGCACGACGAACAAACTTGCTGTTGTATAATTCACCTACCTAAGCGCAAAGCAGGAGAGCTTCTTATTTCATTCCTGTTTTTAATTCTTCTTTCTTTTCCTTTTTCTTGACTGTACAGAGATAAAACATGCAAAGCAAAATGGTTCTTACTTCCATACACAATCAGACCACATACGAATGATTTATGAATTAATCCTGGCACTAAATTGTAATTAAGAAATTTATTGGCCGAGATTTGATAGAAGGAAAAAAATTACTTTCAAAAAAAATTAGAAAAATCCCGTATAAGAAAAATATTTAGTAAGTACGTATATAGAGGGTTTTCAAGAACTGGGAGTGCTTGAAGTTAAAAATTATGACTTCATGTACTTCAACACTCTCCACGAACTTAGTTCGTACGTAAATTTGTTGAAAAGCCAAGATTTCTATTGGCAGTCCAAGGGATATGTGAATAAGTTTAGTGTTGAGCAAAAACAATCTTTATCTTTGAATTTATACTTTCTGTTACATGCTTGACGCTAGATGTGGTAAAACACGTTATTGGCATGTCATAAACCACATTTACTATATACAAGAGCATGAACAACCAATCAGAAAAAATTAAATTTTTAACGAAATCTCAAGTTGCCAAAGAAATGTAATAGTTTCCTTATACCGAGTGCTCCTTCAAAGAGCTCACCAAAAGGGGTAGCAAGAGTGAAAATATATAATTGCCAAGAAAGCTGAGTAAATTTTGCAAAACCATTTTGGGGCCGTCCAGTATTTTCGCACAAGCTTCATTGAAATTTCTTGACCATACTTTGTCGTTACCCTTGATGGTATGTATTGAGAATTTCAGACTCAGCTCAGTAGATTTATAGGAGGTTTTTTGTCTGATTGGCTGGTAGAAAATAGTGGGTTTCATAATGTTTATAGTAACAACTAACAACTGGTTGATATCTAAGATGCAAGTACTTGCTTGAACTTAAACTGCGGCTCTAGCTAAGTCTAACTAAGTCTGAAACTATCACAGACGAGAGATGTTCAAATAAAATCAAGCAGAAAAACTACAATGTTCTAGGACAGACTGAATTATTGTTTTTAGATAAAACGAGATGTTCGTTGCTTGGTTTGAACAATCTTTTCGCTTTTTGATAGATACCATCACTTAGAGTTTGAACTGCATGAACTTACCAACGTCCCGAGATGTAAGTCCTAGAAATTTGCTGAATTTACTCCTCGTCGTTTACAGTCAAAAACTCTGCGGAAACTTTCAAAATTCTTATATATGACAACGAAGGATGCATTAATTCATATTCTTGATACGACATGGTGGGCAAGAACAAGATGGTGTTCGTATACAAGTGAGAGAAGAACATATAAAATATTATCGAAAACGGTACGAAATACGGCCGATCCGTGGCAATTACTTAAAGCTTAGCACGCAATCTTCGAGACGCGCATTACTTACAAACTATACATGCAACTAACACAAAAGCAGGAGCTATAAAGCATCCGAATGCCCTTCAATACAGCTAGTGCAAGTGCAATGTCCAATGTGTACTTGTGCACGTTTCACGTTCGCGAAAGCTTGGAAAGCAAGAAAAAAATCTAAACGAAAGAAGCGAAATTTATTCGTCGCGAAGCTATATTTAACCGGCTTGCACCTTTAATGGACGCCTTTTGCTTTGGCTTTAGCTTTTTGCGTGCTTGCTATGCTTGTTTTATTCCACCACGATGGGAGAGAGAGAGAGAGCTGAATCCATGAAGCATGAATGCTTCATGGATTCAAGCTCAATGCTCACAGATTCAAGCAAGTTTGTGAAAAAAAAAAACAACAAGCGCACCGAAAGAAAGAAAGCGAAATAAGAACGAACTTGCACGATCATCTATCAAATATAAATAAAAATCAGAAATAAATATTGTATAAGGAAATAAGGGTCCCTGAACCAGACTGCGCTCGCATCCAAGCCTGAGAAGCAAGTAAACCAAACTGATGGTCTCGTACTATTACGCTCGTAATTCAATGGAAACCATTTTTGCTGTGTGCATTTTATATGAACTGCCAATGGATTTAAATCTGTGCTCAAAAGTAAGCCCATAACGAAGCCAGGCAAGTTGTGGCTTTCCATTTATTTCGTTTTTGAATACTTTTGTACCAAAAAGACTGGTTTATCGAGTAGTTCTTCATCAACGTGTTGTCCATGTTTTAAATTTACTCAATCCTCCCGAAAATTTCGTGAGTTCTAGGATGAACTCTTCTATTAGGGAACCTGGTTTATCTGACCTTTTCTCTATTCTTTCCTTTCCGGAATTTTCTCATATATAGTATGTAACATTCCTGCTGGAAGATCGTATAGTTTGTTTAGTTGCTAGAAGCGAGATAAGACTATCAGCAATGAAATGTGTTGTAAGTCGTATGGGGAGACGTTAGCGAAATTTATGATTGCAATTCGATGGTGCCGGTCTGCGCCATGCCGTGAGTCGTATTCCTCCGAATAATGCGAACTCCCCTCAACAGTGCCTCTCGCCGCATGATACAATAACGAATATGCTGGGAATGCGTTAAGGAAAACTCCCGGCGGCAGTGGCGGCGGAAAATTGTAGGCTTCATTATAATGAAAATACGGTACGAAGCCGTTACATTAAGATTGATAACTGTATACGTTACCAAATAGTATTCTCTGTTTTCCGTAAATTTTCAGACAGGTATTCTTGGTTAGGTAATTCCCTAGATGGTTTTCGGTGTTTTCGTACTTACCTATATGTCTGAACATTATGAGCGAGTAATTAAAATGGTAAATTAAGAAATATTCTAACGAAACGGAGTTGGTTTTCTAATTAAAAGTTACAATTCAGAATTTTCATCAAAATCAAATGTTTTGAATTATTTTTTTTTCAGTGGTTCATTTAAAACGTGTAACTTTTAGCTCTTTTTTTCTTGAGTTAAAGTCAAAAATCGTGGCAGAAGTAGCTTGAATTGCGACTGAAACGACCGAAATGGTAAGGTTTATGACGTTGAATGACCCAATAACTGTTAAGATATCAATCTAGGGTGCATAAAAATTTAATGAAAAGCATTGCGCCTTTACGTGGCTGTAGTGTATAAAAGTTACAAGAAGGAACGGTGGAACTTAAAGTACAGAGCAAAACCGCTTATAAAAAAAAGCACAAGAATAGAAATAAAAGTCGTGAGCCGCGACGCCAATTTTCGCTGCACACCTCCCAGTTCTTATTATGCAAAAATTCTAAAATGACCGAAAATATAGCAAGCTTAATCACCGCGCTTCTTTTTAGATACCTACCTATATAAAAGATCTTGTTTCATCTCAAACTGTGCATTTTACAAAGGAAGGAAATGGAATTTAATACGGGCAAAACACTTTTCGAAAAAATTTATGTCACGAAAAACGATTTTGATCTTAAAAGTTTGTTTCACGTTTTTAGATGATGAATTCGTTGCTTCTGGATAGAATTTTAATCGCTACCTACATCAAAACAAGAGCGTGTTTGCAAGAATTTCGTTTCCAACCAGTTTCGTTGAAATCGGTTGGATGGACTTTGAAATTACATAAACAAGTTTTTTTTAGCAATTTTGCGAAGTGTTTCTTTGTGTCACTTATATAAGTACCAGATGTCCTTGAATATAAGTAATAAAAAAAGCTCCCAATTACTTCTATGCCCCTGGAATAATCCCTTAAAAAAACTCCTGAATAGTAAAACATAAATAAAATCAAAAGGCCTTCAAAAATTATTGCTCTCTATAATAAAATATTTGTGCCAGTTTCTTCAAGGATGCCTCTAGAAGGAAGGCTTACCTATTCTGAGAATAGTTTTTTTTTGCTTTAGGTATGTACATTGTGGATTGTGCACCCTTTGGGCTTTTGTTCAAAAATAAGAAACACGAACAAAAAATGAAAATGACTTTTTTGAACTATTATAACTATATCTTTGTGGCTTCTCTATCTGCGTTTGTATAATAGACCAAAGCAAAAGCGAAGATGCCAGAAGAGCTAAAAGACCAAAAACATACAATGGACAGAGTAGATATTACAACATGACCTCGAAGTTGTAAAATTGAGTGTTTAGGGTTAGCAAAATTGCCAGCTGACCACTTCGAACAAAATTTCTTGGTATTTTAACCAGAAACAACCAACGAAGGGGTGGGATGTATTCTTCAACGATAAAAATGTGTATTATCTTCAAAGTTTAGTTACGAAACGGGCTATAGAAACGAAACAGTTGGAAATTTGGTTGTTTCAGCTAAAATGTAATATTTTTCAACCATTAAAAAATAAAAAGCTTGCGGAGTGCTGGTATGCGGTGTGCAATATAATATTCTAAATGTGTAATGAAATTAGGCTTAAAGTGACCATTAAACGAGCTCGCCGAAATGAATAGCTTAATATAAAATAATAAAACGACTATAAAATAATAATAATCCGCGGCGTGCACCGCACACAGCATACGAGTGTACACACTCTTTCGCGTTCGGTGCGTATTTGCGCGTCTCTTACAATCTCTTAAATAGTAGGTACTTAAGTTGGATTGGATGTGGTCTCTGAGTGTTTGTTGTGTTTATATATTTGTACATGTGTTTGCGGTTTGTGTTCGTCGTGCTTGTCGAATTTACATGGTGGAATAATAAACAGGCCATCAAACGCGTCAATAAAACTGACATTGATGCGATTTCAAGCATTGGGAATGTGAACGGGTGCTACTTATTGCATGTATTTACAGGTTATTTAATATACGTAAGTGCACTTAAGTCAACATTATAAATTTGCATAAAAAGTAGGTGGATAAGTTTATGGAAATTTTATTAGTTTAATTTTTGGCGGTGTTGGGGTTGAAATATACTTAAATTAAATATAAAATTGATTATTTGCACTATAGGAACAACAGTCAAAGCACTGTTTGGAACGTTTTGCGCTCCCATTGATTTTACGATCGTTTTTACTGATGGCCGTAAAAATCAAAGTTATGGCTTGTTTATGTTTACTACTGTTTAGTGTTGTAATAAAAGTTGGAGTTAGTTATACACAATGGGCTACAGTCGCATTTACCCATCAAACTCATCAAACACATCACGAACCTACTCAACATGATTTCAATAGTGATGGCAGGATGAGGAAAATTATTTAAGTCGGGTTTCTGCTCCTTAATTGTAGCGATATGATGCATTATTTTTAGAGAGCATCAAATATTAAATTTGATTAAAGTAAGTATTAAAAAGTACCAGAAAAATTCGGGATTTTGAAATTCTTGAAATTTCGTTATTTTTCTTGATTTTAATCTTTTTCGCAATTAGTTCAATTATCCGATCAACATTACATGTTCCATTTCCATATCGTTGTATAAATCACGTTTATTTAGGTTTGCATGCACAGTTATGCAACCCTTCGTTCTTACCTTGCTCTAACCATTTTTATACCATTTAACAAGTCCTAGTTTCGATTGAAATCATATTAATACGTTAGTACGAGGTATAGTGTTGTGAATAAAGTAAATATGCATTGCTGTCGTGCTGCTTGCTGTATATTTTACTTTACTACAACTTTTACTTGAATGTTGCATGATACCTCGACTTCGAGCACCACGAAAATCAGTAAACAACTAACAAAATTACAAACATGAACATGAAACCATGTTCCATAAAATTAGGTACTTGTAGGCCGCTCTAACTCCAACATGAATTTTTGTTAAAGTTTTCTTCTAACTCTTATACTTAGGTACTTAAGTATCTACCAACTAGTCCTATAAAGAATGTGTTATCATGAACCGGATTATATTATCACGATTGAAAATGTTATGTTAATATTATCAACATATGAACAAACCATTACGGAGTATATAATTATTAGTAAGATCTGCTTATCCTGAAGTTAGTTATATACAAATTCAATATGGTAGCTGGTTCTTGTTGCCGTCGGAACAGAAACTGAAAAGCTTTTCACTTAAAAACTTGCAAACAAAACGAATTATTAATCGTTGAAATGTTAGATACTATTAGAGCACTACCGGTAATATTAGTTTATTAGGAAATTTGAAAATCTCATGTTTTTATTCAGAGTTGAACGGCGCCATTTTTAAAGCCATTCTCCTACTATCCGAAGTTCAGTTCCATGACTTGTCCACACCATCTTCCCAATTCCAGCCTCAGCTATATTTTTGATGACTGTTTTTCAGATTAGAATATTTACTAAGTATATAAATGTCTAAAAGGGACAGTAAGAGTATTTGTAAAAGGGAATAAGGTGAATGAGGAGCAAAAGCAAAGCAACTTGTATGGTTGAACCCTTGAACGCGAGCCGTCGTAACATTCCATGTTATGTTCCGTTTATAGACACGGGAATAGTGGCATTTATAAACCCCGAAGCCAGGAGCAAAGGGCACGGTTTTCATTTCGTAGATTATTATTGCGTCCCTTATTTCTTCCTCTTTTCTGCGATTTACATTCATATCCTCCACATCCTTACAACTATACATTACATCAACCATATACCTACAAACAGGAGCCAAGAATTATTTCTTTCAGAATGTTTCTTGATTATAAATCAATTGAAAAACCGAAAAATTATTAATTTCGGTAGTTAGTGGTCGGGTTGTTCTACTTTGATCAATAAAAATTACACTATACGTCTTGCTGTTGAGAAATTCATATCTTGTCTCATTCTGGACTCGTTCATTATATCAGGTCGTATATATATATATATATATATATGGAGAGCAATCAAGTGCACAACCAGCCAAACAACCTTCTAAATTCATTCGGTAATAATAAACTGTGGTATGGCCATTAAAGGCAATTATATCGAAATTTCACTTCTCTTTCATCTTCATAAACACCTTAGCCAGTTAGAGAGATCTCAGCTTATGTGAGCATATCCTCAGTAGGACTTCAATATTTAATAAACCTGCATATCCATGATTTTTGCTGTTATACTAATTTTATATAATTAACGTGCATTATTTTTGCATGATTGCTATACCATGGAGATTAATCTCGTGAGTTGTTTAAGAAGTTACACTGAACCATAAAAATTGCAATATAAAAAAGCGACTTCCACACACTCGTAGAGTTTTAATATGTCAACCCTAAAATGTAGACTACCCAAAGTACACGCAAAGAGAGGTGACTAGAGACTGAAGTCTATTTCAAATTTTGTACAAAATATAGCGATTTGGTGTAATCCGCTTCTGTCCCTTGGTTGCATCCCCCTCGATAATACGTCAACTGTATGTTTTCGCTATAGACTGATATCAACCCACCTTTACATGCGGTTTGGGCTACACGCAGTATATACCTAGACTTTAGTTCATTGCTCGCGAGATATTCGTGAATTGAACATCAAAATATATACCGCACGTCGACTAATCCAAATCCTCAAACACGTTCCGTTTGGGTTCGCTATTTTTAACTTACAATTTAATCTGCGCGCCTTTCGTTGAAAAACTTAACGCATTTAGGCATCTCACATAGTAGTCGAGTCCTTGACTATAACTTATAAGTATATACACAAAACACACAAGTCGCGGCACGATTGAATTTATAATGTATTGGCAGCACTCTTGCATGCACTAACCAAAAACACAGAGAAATCCTCCCGAATGTATTTTACGCTCGTTGTGTTTTATGTATGAGAGCATGGGGGTCATATGTGGAGGCACGCACTTTAAAATAATCTCGAGCTTCGTCAAGGTCTCAAACAGTGCACTGACCCATAATATGATAAATTTCTACCAATAGCATATACATACCTAAAAATGTATAATATTTCATAATAGGAATACATGAGTAAGTATATGAAATAATTTCGAAATCATTTTTTTGAACCATGAAATTAGTTTTTGGGAACCACAAAATTATCTTTTCCTACCTATATAGCATTCTAAGAATGTTCGTGCACTATATAACATATCAATCAAATCCATCAATATATATGTATAATTACACTATATGACGCAATTGAAATCTTACTTTTGACGTATAGATATAGGTATATATAGTGAAATTGTTGAAACAAGAATTAAATATAAAAATAGAAATCATGGCGAACGGCGAAGCAAATAGGTTCTAAAATTGTGCTTTCAATGTCTTCAATGCCTTTGTAAAGCTGTGCTCGAGTTGCTACTAAAGCGAATAGAGTGAGGACGCTTTAATATTATTGATCTATAAAACTGGCAGGCTGCTCGCTGCTCAGGAGCTGCTGGTCTAGAAACTCCTAACGCAGGAAGTCCTTTGCTTTGTAGAAGAAAGACAAGAAGCGATATATCCAGTTCCGAACCAGATAGAAAGACAGAGTTGATTATGGAGGAATGAGGAATTTCAGCTTTGTTTCAACTTTTAGATGCGCAGCGTTTAGTTACTTGAACAGCCAAGACGAAAACAAAAACAACTGCGGTTATCTTCACTCTTCCTATATACAATTTCTAACTAAATTCTGTTATACGTTTGCAACTTCTTCAAATTTCCCTTGGAGTTATTTAACTTAAAAGTTCTCTCATAGCTTATCTCTTCACACACACACACACATAATTCATAACTTTTCAAATCGTCATACATCTCTTAAATCACAACTTCAAACGAAATCTAAACTGCAGTAAATAGTTATGGATTAGATATTAAAAAGCACTTACCCTTTGAGGAGGCTCAGAGGCCCAGATCCCTAGAACGTTATTGCAGTTTATATTTAGCGATAAATACATATAACAATTAATAATCTACTTCTTTTATTTTGCTACGGACATAAAATTATAGTAAACACGAACGACATACGTGCATCCGATGCGTTGTCGACTGGTTTGGTAGCTTTTTTGGGATATGTCCTCACGTAGTAGGGGAACAGCTTAAGATGGCTGACACACACACATTATCCAGTTGTGGTCTCTGCGAGAGACAGAGGTTCACTTCAAAATATATTCTCATCAAAAACTAACAACAAATCTGGTGTACTTTCTAATAGTTTATTGTTTGTTGTGTTGATCATCAAGGACATCGCTGATGGAACATCATCTATATCAGGTATGATGATTATATACCTTTATATTATTTTTAATCAGTTGAAAGAGGGCCTTGGACGAGAAATATTTGTGCCAGATATGTTCGAATGCAAGCAATGCCGTATGGCCCTTGTTGTCCTAGCTTGCTGGATGAAGAGAGTAGAGATTTCGCGCCGACGGGTTTTTCGCCACGCCCTTTTCGTCAGGCGGCCATTAAAGCTCACTACCGCATTGCACTCTGGGTAATTCAGCCAAGCCACAGAGTATAATGTGTAAGTGGAGTATATATTGAATCAAAGCGTTGCATTTCAATACTTTCCAAAAGAAAAACGATAACAATGATTAGAAATTAGAAATGAGACAAATAAATTTAATTTGAATAATACAAGATGCTACTAGAACCGTTGAAAATGTAATTTACGTTCTAATTCTTTCAATTGATGAAAACCGTCCCTCGAGGACCATTATCGACTTAGGATGAGCCTTGGTTGAGGTCGTAGGTATAATCCTGCACTAGACGCAATTTACGACGCACAATCTACCTTATTTACAACATTTAATTACAATCTAAATAGAATCTACGACGAGCTTAATAAATCAAGTTAACTTCAATTACAGGTACCTACACTTCAATTTAAAATTGAAATGTTGAGTTGCCAATTGTATAGGAATCAACTTGTTTTGCTCTTCAAACTAAAGAAAAGTGATTTTGTCTTCTTTGCGAGTGGTCTCCTTGAGTTTTTTTGTTCATTATAATTGGTATATTTCCAATTTGAATGCAAATTTTAAATGAATCCTTATAGCAAAGGACACAACTTGCTGTTCTAAAAGAGTCATACATAAATCATGTGGAGAATTTTCGTTCGTTTCGTTCAGTTGTCTCGTTGGTTTCGGAATCGTAAATCGTGGCCGTCATAAATCGTCGAGAGCTTGAGTCCTGGATAAAGTCGGCATTGTGATTTAAGCTCGCTGAATTATGCAAGATCAAATGCTTAGGTATATAAAACGTCATTTCGCTGCAAATATTATAGAAAAATTTAATGTTCAACTTTAGTAAGATTTAAAACGATTATTGCAAGTAAGTGCTGTAAGTTTCTTTTAACTGTGTTTAACAATCGACGATTAAACGACTTGAAATGAGTGAAAAACTTGGGCAATAATTGTTTACGTGCCACCGCACTTATAGGAGGTACTGGCGTTAACTATACTTGTGGACTACTGGTGTTTACTATGGTGTCTATCGGTTGAATTCTTCCTTTTTTTTTCAATTTTTTTCATCATCATCCAGCATGTTTTACTTGTTTGCTCAAGTGTTGCTTGTTTGGTGTTGCAACTACCGGTATTGCTATTACAATTGCCAACGGATGCTTAAGGAATCGCGAATTGCAAGTAAGGAAGAGAAACAAACATACCTACGAAGAACAAGCAACCTCTCGACCTTACGATGAACTTTACGACTAATAAAAAGCCGCTTTACGACATTTTAACGCGCCGTTACCACTTTTACTAACTACTAACAAGCCTCATTACGATACTGCAATGGGCACGTTTACGTACTTCGATATTGCTCTGCCGAAACTCACTTCTAACCCCTTTTCGCTCTCTCTTTCTCTCTCTCGCTCTCCTTACTATAGTTACGCATACCTATCCAGATAACAACTGCGTTTTCAAAATACCTATAACAACAATATATCCAAAGGAAACAACAAGGCGGTGAACATCGACGTTGAGGAAACAAACGGGGCCATAATAAGCATCGGCATCATCGATGGAGACCCGATCTGTTTTTATTACAATTATAGGCCATGCAAACAGGCACTCGAAGAGAAGAACTCGAATGAGTTCCTATATCGGTAATCGGTATCTTCCACTTGAAAAACAAACAACAAACCCCATGTGCTTTATTTTTGTCTCTTCTCTTCCACATGCGCCTATTTTTTTTCGATCGACATTTTTTCTGGGATCTCTTCCTCTTTTATGCGAGTTCTTTTATTTCTCCCAAGTCGCTGTCGACTGCGTCGTAGACTGTTACGAAATAAAAATAGAACAATACGTAAAAAAAAGGGACGAACTTTTTCGAACTTGAATTCGAATGAACGCCTGCACAAACAAACCGATAACCGGCAAGTTCTCACGATAACGACTCGAAATCTATAGAAAGTACCAAACAAAAAAAAAAAAAGACGAAAATGTATATCGAACGTTAATTGAAAAAACAACAAATCCAAAATAACAAGAACATTCAAACATTTTACATTTCACTTTGTTGAAAGGAAATTTGGAAAATGACGAGGAGAACCAAAATAATTAACAAAAAATAAATTACGTAACTTGTCCTTCTAACAAAACATTTCAATCACACCTTATTGAAAATATATCTACATAAATTATTTATATATAGATTTCGTTTATTTACATCTGCCTTCACATAAATCAATTCGGAAATAATAAAAATTTATTTATTTAACAATCTGGAAATGTTTTGTTTCCTTTGATGTTTTTGTATGTTAATTGGCAGAAAAACATTATTTATTGCAGAAAACATCAAATCGGAATTCTGATGAAAATGTTAGTTATACAGTGTAATCAATGAAATTGATTCACCATTACTAATTTCTAAATAAAATAAAATTATTTCGTTAATTTTGATCGTTAGGAAATAAATCAATAAATTCCACATTCAGTTGTTCTTCGGAATTCGCATAGTGAAAATATAAACTGTAATAATTAGATAATCAATTCCTGGGCAGACCCTGTATATTTTCAAAACTCAACATTACGTAAATATTTTGCTTTTGATATTTGCTCAGACCTTACTCTGCATTATTATTCTGTTTCTCGAACACAAGAAAGTGGAACACCGAAAAATTCTTTAGGTTTATAAATATTTGCTTTGTAATAAAAAATGCGCAGATTCAGCGATTTGGTAATCAACTATTTTCAGAGTTCCGCTGTTTTTTCACTTTATTCTTATCTGCTAAATATATCGAAAACACAAAGTGAATAAGATTAAATTACACAAACTTAAAGAAAATAACCAAAAGAAAGAACGATTTTTTTTACTTTATTTGATTTGTGGTATTTTTGTTATAAATGATTGAATTATTAAAATAATCAACAATTTTGAATTGACTTCGTTAGAATTTTTCTATTGCTTCTAATACTAATTGAGCTCCATAAGCGCACTGAAAACAAACACATCACGAAATATTGAAAATAACGTCAGCGCCCTTTTATTAACTTTCATAAAGATTTCATGCATGCAGGTGTTTCGTGCTTCATGTTTGAAGAAACGACTGAGGCAAACGCATCAACACCTTAATTAAGTTCATTATAAGTATAAATATCCTTCGAAAGTTTCCAAATAAGGAGAAAAATAAAAAAAAATTAAGTTTTTCGTTTGGATTTTGTATATTATGGAAAAGCTTGCCGTCGCGTCGTCTTCACATTTTCACATTCCTGCAGCCTGATGCGTAGATGTGGTGGTCGTACGGGGCGTTTGCGCGAACCGAAACGATTTTGGTGGCTCGTTCCGTTGGTCGTTTGCAGCGTGCGCCAACGACTTCTTATTGACCATAAAACTACCATTGTATTGATTGTAAATGTTTTTCCGCGCATTCGGTGTCGACTATAATACCACATCGTCGGGACCTACCACTAAACGATCCATCCAAACCACCATCGCGTGAACAACATGTCCGCTTCAGCTATTCTTTCACGTGAGGCGCTACAACATCAGAATTTCTGTGATTTTAAACTGGATAATCTGAAAAAGGACAATATTTGATTTTATCATTAGAAAACTATACCAAACTAATATCGTAAAGTTCCATTGACTTATATAGCACAGTTAGAAAGAAGTAAAAAAAAAACAAACGAGTCATTACAAATCCACACTAATCAGTATTCACTTTGGAACGTAAACAATTTCGCAAGGTTATTCAAGCGTTATCAAATATACGCGCTGATATTTCGGCACCTTTGCATAACCATAAATTTAACTAAACAGACAACAAATAAATGTATAATACAAATATTGATTTTATTTGCCAAGTGACGATTATGTGGTTCTGAGATAAGGCAAAACCAATAGCGTACTTACTTGTTATGCCATTCGTAATGGTAACCCCAAATTTTCTAGAAAACTAGGTCCCCTTTTATGTTGCAGGTACCCGTAACCATGAAAAAAGAGGATACACTCATTTTTGAACTTCTTCCTAATTCCTCCTCCGGAAGAGTTCCCTTATCTTACCATCATCCAAGGTAAGCATCCAAGGACCGAGAAAAAGAAGAACATTAATAATTTTTATTACAATTTGCGGTGATTTGATTTTACAGCTTTATTGCCATTTTAAAGTCGTAAATGTCACACAGCTCCACATCAACAACATTTCCTATAGATTACTGAAACCTGCAAAATTCATCCCACATTTTCCGGTAAAGATAAAAAAAAGTCTATGATTTTGTTAAGTATATAAAATGTTAAAATGTTGATTTGTTAGATTCCAGATTGTTGTGAGACATCATTCAAAGTAATTTATGACAGATTTATACTGCATACACACACACACACACACACACATCAAAATCTTTTTACGACCTTGTTAAATGGCAGTTAATAATCCCAACATTATCGTGCGCTTGTGCCTCGTCTGTAGTGTAACTTGCTTTTATGCGTATTAAATGAAGTCGTTTCGTTTGGCTTTTTTATTGGCGTTTTATATTTCATTTTACGATTATTTTATTGTCTTGTACACTACCTCATTTTATGAGTTAGGCTTTTCAATTCATTTGTGTAAAGTGTAAACATTTACAAGTCAGAACCACAGAAACACCTTCAAGACGTCTTTAAACCATCAAAACGATCATAAAGGACGCGTGCCATGAATTTGTTGTAAATATAACAGCCAAATGAGAAACCTATTAGGAAAATCTTAGATTTTACTGAGCCCAATGGGTTTGGTGCCTTTAGTGGATGAGACCAAATAATTAGAGCTGGAAAAAGACTCGGGCGATTTTAATTTTTTGGTACGAAAGCAACATGCATGGCAACTAATAATCCTCATACCTTATTCAGGGCAAATTTTCAAAGAAAGAACAAAATGTTTAGACTTTAGTTGTATGATGCGGATAGTCTCGAAACCAAGTTGATTCTGATGAGTATAAGTTTAGCAGTTCAGCTATAGAGAGCGTTTTGGGCTACTTGCTTGCAGGATTACATCCGTGGCAAAATGTTGAACGAGCCAGAGTGAGTTCGTTGCAATCGCTGGTGGAGGGGTAAGGAGGCAGATTTCTCCTAGAAACGATGAGAAGCGGCACACTTTAGGGCCATCGCGCATAGCTTTTAGTGGGCGCCGTGACGAATCCAATTGCCATTGGTGCGCTCGTTGAGCCCCTTCCATAATCTTTCATTGTTACTATCTCTTTTTTGTGGCCTAAAATGCCGCACTGCAGGCTTCCTTATCACGCTCATTGAAATGATTCGAAATTGTCTTAAAGCAAAATTGCATAAGAGACTGATAAGCCTAAAACAATAAAAGAAAAATATTAGTTTCGGGTCAGATTTGAGGGTTCTTGGAAAAAATTTTTGCCAAATTAAGAAAGTGGTTAGTTTTATGTTTGTTTGATAGTTTGTATTCGTGTTGAAATGGTTTTTATGAGTCAATTTGATGTTTTACGAGTGTTTATGCCATTTCTCGATTTCTGTATATGTAGACTCGGTTATAATTGACAATACAGGTAGCAACAGTTCACTTCTGTTAATGATCTCGACTATTGTTGCCTCGTGCTTACGACGATCGTATGTTGTTCTGGTGGGGATGGGTATACACATTATATGTATGGTTATTGGGTTAGGCTGCCGCGAATAAGTTGGAAGGAGACGGCGAAAATGCGAGTAGGAAGAGGAGAGCGAATGGGCCGGGATGTGTGGGTCGGAGCAGACTCCGGCGAGCTGCTCCAGTGGGTCCCGATCCGCGATCTACACTAGTAAAAGCGCGTGCATTCCGGATTGAGCTACCGCGCAGTGTGCTCGGCGACCGGTTCGAAATCGTTCCAAGTATCATCGTTCCGTGTATTAAGTAGTCTAGTCGCATTACGTACGCGAACGACATCAGTAGATGTAACAGTTTTCCATCGAACGACTTCTACAACTGAGATTGCGAAAATTTTTGGGTCTCGGCGGGAAAACCTCATATTACGGATAGAGGACATAGTCACTTTTTATTATCCCGCACACTTTTATTATTATTACTATTATTGCTTAACTGCTCTAAAAGCGGGACCCTAACAATAATCATTTGATTAAACTGTTATCACACGACACCGCAGTTCAAAGAGCCAAATAAATAGCAAAATTTTTTCGCGGTAAAAACTTTTCCAGTGACATCTCCGCATTTAAATTTGGAACAAAATTTTTCGGGACATTATATCAAAGTTGACAATGTATTATAGTTCCCAGCCAAACATTTATAGTGGCAAACTTTTTCAAAGTTTTTAAATAGCAAAGTTTTCTACAAAAAAAAATTGAGTGCCCCCTTCGACTTGCATTCTTTAATATTAATTTGCAATCAAGTGCTGTGACATTATCAAGAAGACTTGATCACCAACTTACCAAGTATTATTTATTAGGAGGCTTGGAAGAGTCCCAGTTGTTTCGTTGTTTAAAATTGTACCAAAAACAGCCGCCAAAATTAACGCCATAATGAATTCGTATTTTGAACAAGGTGGGTTCTACGGCAGCCACCATCATCAGAGTGCCAGCGCCGTGACTGGTGCTCATCATCATGATCAAAGCGCGGCGGCAGCATACAGACCGTTCCCACTAAGTTTGGGTATGTCTCCGTACGCTAGCTCACAGCATCATCATCATTCCTTACATCAGGCCCGACCGCCACAGGACTCCCCATACGATGCATCCGTAGCGGCCGCATGTAAACTGTACTCATCAGCAACATCGGAAGGCGGCCAACAGAATTCCAATTACAGTACGACAAACACGAAACCGGATTGCTCGAAGGGGAATGCTGGCGGTGACCAGAATGGGTACGCATCTGTGGTGGCTGCTGCTGCTGGCGTCAAGGATGTATGGCAAAGCGCCAGTTCCGGTGGCGCAGCCAGTTTATCCAATAGTTTATCCGGTCCAGTACGTCCATCGGCATGCACGCCCGACTCACGTGTCGGTTACGGTTCCTCCGTCGGTCTCGTCGGTGGCGATCCTTCATCGAGTCCTGGTGCTGCCGGCGGTGGACGTTCCTCGAACGCGCTCAGCTCGTGGAACAATCCTTGTTCGTTGAACACGTCATCCTCACAACCTGTAGGCACACAATTGCATCAGCAGTCGAATCACACCTTCTATCCATGGATGGCTATTGCAGGTGAGTGCCCTCTCCGCAGCTGAAAACGAAAACAGCACCTAATTAGAAATGAATTATGAAAATATATGAGTGAGCACGTGGGGATGTCATAATGTCAAACATTTAATTCAATTATTAAACGCATGTTTAGAGTGTTTTGTATGTAAATAACGTCTCCGTGATCATACGAGTCGAGTGGCAATGCCAATGTTTGTCCTTTATTTTGGGTGTGTGTGTGTGTGTGTATGTGTTTGTTGAGTTTCAGTGTATTATTATTGAAAGCGAGAGAGTCAAGTGCGTGTAAAATCAGGGTTGAATGCGCCCTTATCGTTATTTCCATCGCGCGTCGACATATTATTCAGACCATCAGCTCGTCTCGCTTCCTCTTTCTACTCTTGCTCCAAATTGCTCACAGCAAGCTCTACCATTCTCAAATTCCAGCCTACTTCTTTTATGGGTCTATGGCCGAAGCAAACTGCACTAAACAGACAATATAGAATGAGTATGGCACTGTGGGATGTGGGACTTCGTCGTCCTCGTGTCTGGGCCACGAGGGTCGAAATCAGCTGATCTTGCTTTTAGCCTAATTTTCCTTTCGCAATTCTTGAATATTTAAATGTACAAATTTATTTCGAACAAGATGTATTATTTGCTGTTACTTATACTTATTTATTTTGATCAGTAAGAAGAAATCGAAAATTGCAAAAGAAAAAAGCGTAAAAAAATCACGCAATAAATCATGACATAATTAGATGCGATGCTCCGCGAACTTTTGTTGTCAGATAGTCGTCGGCATTTGTTTATTTTTGGCAAAAGTAGTTTTCGTCTACGCACGTTAACATTTAACACCGAAAACTCAACGAGGACAAGTTTGTGTTTCTATATATGTATAGCATCAGGAATATTCCTGCTGACATAGTAGTTGTGCTGAGTAACGTAACGGCGACGGCGGCAGGTCTGGCCAAATTTATTTCCATACAACTGTAAAGGAAGCAGACGCACCCTGAAGACAGACACACAAGATTTTGATATAAAAAAACACGTGCAACTTCATATATTTAAACCATACCACGAAGTTAAGTGAAGTTTTGAGAAAAATTTACTTCTCTGTTCAAAAACCAATTAAAATTACTTCAAGAGTTGAGATGTTATAAGTACTGAAGAGTATGAACACGTACTCAATCACGTTTAAATCTATAACAACTAGTTGTGGTTAGGTGGTCACGGTTTATCGGCTCATAAAATTGCTCTCTTCCTTAGTACACCTTGCCATACCATCAATTTTTATCTTTGCTATAGAAGAAGAACAGTCCTGAGAATCATCAGGTCATATTTATAATAAAGCAAGGACGCCACCTGTTTGGTAATCCTAGCAGTACAGACCTTTGAGGGGTATGTTTTTTTGGAGGTAGGGGTTTCTGTAATTTTGACTATGATAGTAGGGAGTAATTTGGTGGTAGGGCTTCGGTAAATTTCGGCTTTTTAAAGGGCACCTACCTGAAAACATTTCAGTTTCAAACAATTATTCAGAGCAGAGCATGAAGTCACTGCGAAAGTGAATGAAGAACTGAAGGAGTTACCAGACAAGCAGGTAACTTATAAATGTGGCCGTTAATATTCCATTACTCCGCCTTTATGCGAACATTAAAGATTGCGGTTACATCAATAGCAGAATGCAAAATATTCTTTGTATGTGTGTGTCTGAAAACTTATCGCTCGATTATTATTATTATTATTGAACAATAACAATTTGGTCGACAGTTTCATTCAATTATTAGCAAGTCATAACTTTAAAATAAAACAAGTAAGTCGTTCAGCTTACTCGTTTCGCTCTTAATATATATTCTCCCAAGGAATCTAGGAAAGTTGGCTCCGTATCGGTGTCGGGGAAAGTTATTTCATTAATGTTTTAGTTACTTATTAATACTAATTAATGGTCAATAGTTAATTTAAAATTTTCCCTCAATTTCGAGTCGAATTCTTGTGTTAACAGTTTGTTGCACCAAGTAATTTGTTCATTTCTTGGACTTTTCATCACTATAAGTAGGTAGATAGATATTCTTCTCAAGTTTTACATGATACAGGCACGTATATGGTTACCATAATTAGTTCTTCTTGTTGGGCTGCCGCCACCAAACGTTCATTGTATCGCCAAACGTGGCGTAAAACAAGAAAAAGTTATTACGCGTGCGGTACCGAAAATGAAGACATTAACGACTATTAGGTCTGGTTTGGACTTGGCTTGGTCTGGTGGTTTACCTTTTGCCATTCAACGTTGCAAACAGCAATCTTTTACGGAGTCTTTTTCGATGACAAGCCGAGTTTTAACCGAGCTGAGAGCAGCCGACAAATACGCCCTGATGATCGGAACGGTCATAAATTTCCTTTTTCTTGAAAAACATTTAACATTTCTTCTATACCTATACAAGCTACCACTGCTGCTGCTTAGTCTTTCCATGAGGAAGGCTTTTTATGGTAGGTACATCACCTTCATTCCATCATTCCATCATACCTACCAAACATAAAAATAACGCGCCTAGAATGTGTCTACATATACTTAGAAAAATAAGAAACAAAAAGTGATCGTACTACTAATAATTGCATCATGATACATGCACTGACTACAGACCAGCATTAATTTTAAATGAGTCAAAAAGAGAATACCTACAACTATAGTTCAGCTATGAATATGAATATTACGAAGTTATGAAGACTTGTATTCAGGCAACAACAAACAAGGTCTTTTTTAATGGCGATAGCGACCCTGAAAGCTTCAGCACAGTGAAGAAAAAAACACCGTTAGTCCGTTATAGTGCTGGTATTAGTACCCCAAATTTTTTTCCACATCAAACATACACATTCATACAAAGAGTAACAAAAAATGGCTTTTATGTTACGATTGTGCAAAGCATGAGAGCTAGCCCTAAATTCAAAGTTGAAATCCTAAAGCGCTTAGTTTGGTTCGAACTTTTGCGACGTCACTATCGAACGGAAATGAAACAAAGTTGTCAGGAAAATGTTTAAAAAAAAGAAACATAATTACGGCTTCACTATTTTTTGATGATTTATGTAGTTTTGATCAGTTTTTCTCTTATGTAAAAGTCATATATATCCGTATCACAGTTCATATTTGTTTGTGTGTTCGTATTTACGGTCTCGTTCGTGTAGATAAGTGAAAATGTGCGGTAATTGATTTTAATTACTCTAAATGCGTCCGTCATACCATAGTGTAATTACAATTCCACATCACGACGTATGATACTAAAACTATAAAACAGTTACAGATTCAATTGAACGTCGCGTTATCTTTAACTATGTAGTGCGGCCATATTGGATCAAGTGATGTTTTTTTTTGTTCTGTGTGTGCACTACTTTAGTCTACTTAAGTCTACATAATATAGTTTTATGTTTTAATGAGTGCAATATTAATAATAAGAAAGTTCAGTTTACTCCTGTATTTTATTCAGTACGCGGCAGTGGATTATTTCACACATCGCACATTTTTCTAGTAAATTTTTCTACTTCGTAAATCATGTGAACTTACTAGGATGTCACCAATATCGCACTCACGCTTACTCTTTCTTTTCACAATTTTTTGTTGGCTGTTGCGGGTTTTTCTTTCATTTTCCGCGGAAATGTAGCAAACAGAACAGTTTCCCAATGTCCCAAAACTTGATCTATTACTATTACGCGCGTCGTTCTGTTTTCTTTCTTTCATACTTATTTTAAGAGTTTTTGCTTTTATATATTTTGATCATACTTTTTATATAATTTATTTATTCATATGTATTAGCTATTTGTAAATAAATAACACATGGCCTTGAGTATAAATCAAAACAAGATGACGCAATGAAAAAAAAATATAACTTTTTCCAAATTTCTTCAAATTTATGCGTGTTTTGCTAAAAAAAAAAAAATTACTTACACATAATTTTACCGACAATCAAACAGTTTTAATGGAAGATATTTTTTAATCTAAAATTAGTTATTTAATTTATTCATGCAATTTTTGCTTATGGTCAGAATATAGAATTTTTAATAAAATCGAAAACCGTTACAAACCATTTTTGCTTGGTCGTTGTTTTCTCTTTTAGTTTTATTTCGATCCGAACTCAGAAATATTGTAAAGGTTGTATCGTTGCGTTGCATCGTTGTATATTCATCATTAATCCGACGATCCGACGCAATCGACCCAGTAATTACTGATCCGCAGTTTCGTTTCGAGCAGTTCGTTCCTTCGTTGTTGCATCCATCGTTCCAGATATTACAGATTGACCTAAGAACGAAGAGGTATATTAGTCACATACCGATTATAAACACACAAACTATAAACCTGATCAAAATGAATAAAACGAAGAAAGATTGAATACGAAATCTTTCCAAACACAAAGCAAGGACGCGCACGCACCGTATTAAAGTACCTATTAAGCCTGAAATAATCTAAATCTCTATGTTCAATTATTTATTTATAAATCAGTTAAGTATATAACAATCACACTAAGAAACAAACAATTCATAATAGTTTCGAAAAGTTTGATCAAAGCGTAGCATAAGTACAAATTTTTAAGATTTGGCCCAAAATTCTTGTATATTTACTAAAATCTTGATCCAACATTTATACGATGCCTATCTGGGACGAACGAAGATGGGACAAACGGAACTCGCTTAAAATTTATGACATTACAGTTCCTCTTGCTTGGCTGAAAGTATCAGCAAGTAAACCCTTTAGTCCTGCTGTATGTCCTTGGTGGAGTTTCCGCCGCACACTTCCACAAACATCGTGCAGATGATGAATTTCGGTCAACTTTACTTTATCACTTTATATTTTAAGTTCAAACGCTTCGTACCTATACTTTCCTGCGAGCCACATTTATGTGCAGATCTAATATTTGAACAAGATTAATATTAACAACGGTTTCCCTGCTTCGGTGCATGCGTAGGTGTTAATATAATAAAAGTAACAAAACATATAATAGGACACTATCTACAACCGCCTGTAATGTTTGTATAAATGAAATGGCGTCATGCTTCACCGAGGCGACGGTGAGACCGTAACGATCTCTCAAACAACGTGCGAAGCTGAAAGAGGGCTCGAATTCGTTTTAGGCACGAATCTCGTTACTGTTTACAATCTTCTTCACTTTATATCATCTTTAGCTATATAATACATCAACGAAGATATTTCATATAGGCACGTAAATATAATTAATATTGTTACTTTATAGCAAGCTCGCAGTGATAAAACCCCGCACATTTAAGATGAAATAGATTATTTTGTCATATATTTAAAATTCTGAGGTCTGGGCGAGAACCACCGGACAGAATCAAATGAAATTTTGCAAGAGGGTAGGTGTAAGTCCTGGTTAATAAATTTGCTATACATTTCTAAAAATATTTCTCCTGTTTTTGAGTTATGCTTGTCAAAGTAGTGAAATAGATTATTTCGTCATATATTTAAAATTCTGAGGTCTGGGCGAGAACCACCGGACAGAATTAAATGAAATTTTGCAAGAGGGTAGGTGTAAGTCGTGGTTAATATATTTGCTATACATTTCTAAAAATATTCCTCCTGTTTTTGAGTTATGCTAGTCAAAGTAGTCAATCGATTTTTAACCTTGGTATATGCTTTATTTTTTTTTAATAAATTCGTTTTGTTGATATTGTGGCTCATCCTGTTCTTGTTTTGTTTTCGTTCCTGCGTGTTGTATATGTATGTGTGTATGTGTGTAGAAAATGTACCAAACGCGAATGCGAACAACCAGCCGAAACACAAACGGCGTGTGACTCAAGCGGGCCCGTGATGCATTGCCTGTCACCGCTTCTGGCTGGTAATGGAGACTCCGCGCTTTCTCCTGCTAACTCTCCACGCTTACTCCCAAATGCCAATGCGTGTGTATGCGAGTGAGTGCTGCATGTTCGTTTTACCACGCGTTCTACAAACTGAAAGTTTCAACGTTTCAAACCTCTGAAAAACTATCCTTTGGCGCTTTCAATCTTTTTACTGCTTATTTTGCTACAAATTTCAAAAAATTTTACCGCAGCAAAGCATTTGGTAATTTTTCCTTGAAATAACCAAAAAAGAAATTACAGAATTAAGTCATTGTTGGTTTGGAGGAATTTTTGATGAAGTATCTATATCTTTCGACAGTAGGGGGTTGGTTATATTTCTACAGCACGCCATGATCGCATCATCACTTCCAACCACATGTTTCTACCCTCTTTGTCCGATTCATTGCAACTACCCTTACATAACTATACCTATAAATAGAAACCCTACGGGGTTAGGGCATCGCTCCATATTAGAATGAGAAAGAGCAACTCTTTGATTTTGTTGGCCAGAACAGGAAGAGGAATTAATGGCCGGCTAGGTCTACCAGTCTGAATGCCTGAATGTCCGATTTCGGTTTTATTTTCATTACTGTAGCAAGTTCACTTTGCAAACTTATGTGAACAGCCAAAAAATTCAAAAAGATGAATCATAAATTGGGTTGGAAAGTGAATATGAAATTAAAATTCATGATCGTAAAGTTCCGAGTCAAAAACTGAGTGCATTTGAAATTAGTTGGACTATATAGGGACAAATTAAAGCACTTTTCAATTCCGCGTGTTCCGTGAAGAAGTTTTATCTTAATTTATTAGTAAGTAACTCAATTTATGAATGTTAGCATTTTCACATTGAAGTTGTTTGCTTCTTTCCCTTCACCCTGCAGACATTTCTTAAGTCTTCAACTGGATTTTCAACACTTTGTGTTTTATTCCCCTGTCACTTGTATATTAAAATAATTTTGTTTAAATTTAAGTTTAGGCAATACACTTTATTTTCATTATTCTATTCGGTCTTCCTTGGTCCTGTAGGCGAATTGTTGTAAATGTGTAAATGTCGTATAGAATCGGGCAATCCATCAGGTTTTATTGTTCTAAACATCAATTCCAAACTTCATTGGAACTGCGGAAAGGAATGTAACGAATCACGTAAAGTATTGAAGAAACCGTAGAAACAGGGAACAAAATTGAATCCATAGTGACGACAATTTTGGCAATAAAACGGATAAGATACAGTAATATACACCTCGATTTGTTTTTCATTGCCAGCGCCCCCCCACAATTGAATAAAGTAAAGTTAATTTATTAATTTATATAACGAAAACGTAAACATCTAACGCAGAACTGAATGTAAATTTATTTCATGCATTAAACTCAACCGAACCATGGTTCAGAAAAAATGTTAAAATAGGAAAGTTTTGAGCCTAAGCGTAAAATTTGTGTCCTTGAGAAATATTACTTTTTTAGTTCTTTTTTTGGTGCAAATATTTCTTGCAGTAAGTACCTAATTGTAGTAATTTTTACCTGTGAAGATTAAAAAAATTATAACTATATGGAAAAGTAACGGCATTTTTACAAATTTCACTTTTCTAGCCTTCATAATTTGAAAAGTGACTGCGCTTTGAATTACTGAACTTGCAAAAATTAGAAAAGGTGAAAAAAAAAACGTATAAGTAGATATTTAGCATAAAATTAGCTTTAAGAATGGCTAAACAAATAAACATGATTATTATCCTAATAAAATTACAAGAAATTAAATTAAATACTTTTAGGTATATTATACTTTAATTAATTGCTAGTTAATTGGTAATATAATTTCTGGTCTGATGAGTTCCCATTTTGCTTCATGCGCAACAATCATTTATATTATTATAAAAAACAATAATTATTTGTAGAAATTTGTTCATCAAGTAAATTAAATGTTTCTAAATTTGCCGAGCTCGTTTGAATACCTATATATATGTTCGGTCATAACAGTACGTACTGTTTGTATAATTTAGGGGAGCGGTTTGTTCGACTCAAGAGAGAGGACCCCGACGCTTCGACCGACGACCGAGGATAGTATTAATTACCTTAGGATTAATATGTATTGATCGGGAAAATGGAATTCTCCACAGTCTCTCATATATACTACCAACATATATATATACATTTTGCGTGGTTCACTCCGACTGCTAAAGGCACAAACAAACCTGATTTCGAGAAGAGCAATAGCGGCCTGTTTGGGGTTGGTTTTCAATAAATGCGCATCGTCGTGGTCGTGCACGACTAATTCTAATTAATTCCCATTACCCACATTTTGTACTATACATATAGCCAACAAAGTTAAAAGCGTTTCAACACCGAACAAAAGAAGCAAAACAAAAAATAACAGAAAGCCGTTGCGCCTCAAGTTAACTTGTACAAAAATTATAAGTAAACCGATTATACAGATTTTAATCAGGTATCGAATTTATGTTTTGGGAGTTGGTATGAAAATTTTAATTTTGATCGATTTGATCGATTATTCTTTCAAGGCTCAAGACTTTTCAAGTGCATCGTACTCTCCCTCCGCCATTAGCTCACGTCAAGAGTCAACTAAGTCTCAATATTCTCATCATAATAATTATGGAACTATATATTCATCACTAATTAGCTAATTAACCATGAATTTGAATAAGTTTTGGTTTTTCTCTCTTACTATAATTTTAACAACTATATTTTCAATTGAAAGATTAAAAACACGAAAAACGCTAATAACACGAAAAACGCGGTTCGTTTTTCGTGCAGTTCTGAAAACATAGGGTTACTAGCCAGTTTCACCAAAAACGTACATGTGTATGTGTAAATGTTGAACCAAATAAATCACTTTGTTTTCGTCATGCGGTCCGACCGGGCGAACACCACGAACCTACAAAAAAACGAACAGAACGAATGAAATCCCTTTTTCTAAATCTTTTTCCACAACTTAACGAACAACCCCGATGTATTCGGTGCTAACTAAAACTGAATTGATAATCAATTAGGTATATATTTTCATTTAATTCATTGCTACTCATTAATAATCAAAAAATTATGTGATAAGATGAGTTAGTTGCTAATTAATTTAATTTATTATGAATAAATAGATTAAAATCGCATTTCGATGGAGTACTTTAAATGATTTATATGCGTTGTTATTCTCATTCTGAAGCAACGTAGAAAACACTAAATGTCTTATAAAGTGTCCATTTCTAGTTATATTGTGATAACACGCAAACTTTTTCGTTTACTTTTAGTTTTTGTATTTTTCTCTTTCAGGAATCCAAATTATATGCTCTCGATTCGTACATTTTTTTTGGGGACGACTCTGAAATGAACGAAACATTGCAATGTATAATAGGCACGAGAACGTAAAGGTGAAAATGATATTTTTTGAGCTTTTGTGCGGCTCGTCTCCTCATTTCTACGAAACTCCCAAGAGTACGGGAGTGAATATTAAGGGGACATTAGGACACATTAGTAGATGTTTTTTTACCTACCCATATATAATTAGATTAGACGGTGATAATTTATCATTTTTCATATTATTATTAATATCTGTTCATTGTGCATATAAATATAAAGTTTTTCTTACTTCTTGACAAAAAATGGAAATGCCTTTTATGATTTTTTTTTTTCGCTTTATATGAATGTATTTTTCGTCTGATTGTCCTAAAATTGCAGTACTGGGTTTTATGAAAACCCTATATTCACCCTTCGCCTTCGCGTTCATGAAATCATGAAACGAAAATGCGTATGGGTCGACCGGTACCGGATAAAAAACGAATTTCCACGACTATGACCACGTTGCAGCAAGTAGTCTTCTATGGTTGTGAATGCGGTTGTTTTGTCGTTATATTTGGGTTTTCGTTCCTCACTGTATACATCACCATCTACAAGGTGTTTCGCAAATAACAAAACATACAAATTAGAAAACCAGAGTAATTTAGTATTTTATTTTTTAAAATGTGATTTGAATTTTTAATCAAAATTATAATATTTCCATGGAAATGTTTATTTGAACATGGATATGACCCTGTATGGTTTGTTCATGGGAATAGCCGAATGTGAAGGTGAATAATAGCCTTCAGAAACATTAGCCCAAAGGTACTATAGCACAGCTCCTATAAACTGCACCTCTCTACATCTCTGCAGTGTAATATTAGGCAACGACCAACATCAACAATAAGTACACAAACAGACAACATAATCAGGCACGAAATTAGTTGTTATTTTTAATGAAAATATATACTTAAACATTAATTTAAGAAATTATATCTACTTTGACAATATTGGAAAACAATATTCTCATCGAAAATCATTGAAAAATGATTAAGCTTGTATACTGAATACTGGTATTCAAGTTGTATGCCGTAGGTACTATTGAAACCATTCTGAGCAGTTTATATCAGTTTATACCCCTCCCGTTTCCATATAACTGTAGTCGCAGGGATATTGACTCGGTTTATGTACTCAACGGTGCGCTTTTATTAGACACCTGTCGATTTTGTTACAACCAGACCAGCAGAATGATAGTACAATTTTTATACAAAAATATAACTAGTACGTCGTAATACTAAAAAATTCAATGATAAAAATATTCCACAAGAAATATACTATTTAAATAATATAGGATTAATAACGACTCTTCGTCCAAAAATGTCCGAAGAGTCGTTATTAATCCTATATTCATCACACGGACGTCAGTCCAATACTTCGATACTAAATAATGATTAATTTATACCCAGAATATTGTGGCAGACCGATTAATGATTAGAAAAATGTTGAAATATTGAATACGAAGACATTGCCATGCAAAGGAATGCATTTCTTATTTTTAAAATGAAGTAGCATAAATAAATTTGCATAAAAATGTCAATTAACACTGTTAAGTTTGTTTTTCCACGATTTTGTGTTTCTTAATGTTGTATATGAATTGAATTTCCTTGAATGCAATCGAGATTGTTTGAATGGCACGTACCAACCACATAAATGACTTTAAAACTGGAAAAAAATTTCGTATATGCAAAAAAAAAACTAGAATATATTCCAGCTGGAATTCACTCCATTCACGAGAGACATATGCAAAACGCCCAATAAACTTTTATTATGTTTGAATGCCAGTTAGCTATTTACTTGATTATACTTGGGAAAAACAGTTTTTCTCTTCATTCCATAAACACAAAGCTTTGCTAATGTTTCTAATTATAATAGTGTTTCTTTGAATATTGTGCGTTTCTTGGTAAAAATCCTAATAAAATTCAATTAACTTCTTTTAGCGTAACGCATATTTCTTTTTAAAATGTTAAAACTACATCAAAGAAATGCAAATAGAAATAAACATTGTAACATGTAACATTGCAAGAAATGAGGAAAAAATGTTATTCTTATAAGTTTAAATGGAAGAAACAACCATTTCAGACCATTACTAACATTTATGTGCATCAGTTGCATGTGTGCATTCTGTGTGAAGAAACAATCAGGTTGTTAACAAACGTATAAATGGGCTTTTATCTGATTTTCTTATCTACATTTTTACTAATGCTTCTTTATAAGCCATGGTGACTTCTCAGTACTTATATACAATTAGGTCTTAGTTATACCGTACGCAAACTGAAAACGAGAATAAATTTACTTATTTTTTTTGGTATACTTAACAAAATTTTGGAAACTAAATTCTGGGTGAATATCAGAATTATTCACCATCAGTTCAGAAAGTAGGTAAGATTCGATTTTGAAAAGTGCGAAAAATATGCTTTGTTCCTAGTCAGGAGTTTTATGCTGTACTTCTTTTTAGGAGCTTCTCTCTTTGCAAATTCAAAAACTTAGTTTTTTCCCCATACAAAGTATGTGCATTGATGTCTTTTGCAGTTACAAAATTGTTCAGTGTCAAAGGTCCTACTGCCAAAACACCACACCAAAATATATCTACAGAATAAAAATACATCACTGACCAACCAAACACACCTGACAAATGAAACACAGCTCCGGTTGATTTATCATGCGCCTCATAAATCTTCCGTGTATATATTATCCTCCTGCACATACAATTCCTACCTATGCGAATATAATTTTTGGCGTTGCATGTGTTTGTGGGTGGAGATGTATTGAGGGAATATTTAAAAAAAGTGAAAAAGTGTTAAAAGTCCTGCAACCCATTTTTAGGCCGAAAAAGAGAGGCAGCGTCACAAAAATGCCAAATATTCATAACTGAAGGCAATAAATCTTTAGTATCCACTTGGGACTTTGAACTTTTGGACTTTCCACACATTTGATGAAAAATATTTTTTACGAAACTATTAGATAGATCGTTAATTGAACAACATGTGGTGTTTTTAACCGGTATATGTTCATCCATGGACATTGTGGTTGTTGGTTAACTTGAAGTTGGAGTTTTTGGTCATCGTAGCTGCGGTGTCGGTAAATTATATCTAATGATGAGACCACCCGGTCAAAAACACACCGGCACAGCAGCATCCTCATCCGCCAACTATTCTGATGGCAATACCGGTCGAAAATCCTTCCAAACCTTCCACCTATTATTACACTCAACCCGCAAGAAAGTCTCAACACATATATGCTCTCCTATGATGAACCTCAATGTGATCTTCATTCTTCGGTTTTGTCTATACGTAAATCTACATACATAATTCATAATTTCGTTTCAATACATAAAATACATCGTGTTGCAGGAAAGCTAAACTCCCTGCATCCATGCAGTAAAAATTCTTAGGTGGACCAGTGCGGTCATGGAGCGAACTGTAAAAATACCTCCTTTGCATCTTTTTTTTTTTGAAAACCTTGAAGGCTAAACACGATTTGCACATTTTGGCGTCATACAAAACAATCAAATTGTTGTAATCTTCGTTATTATTATAATAACAACACTCATTTTTCCAACATACACAATCTGATACCGATATTCAAGCGAAACTAAAAAGTAACAAGAAATTAATTATGCAAAAACTCGTTATACGTCGAACAACAAGTTGGACAAGTTCAACTTTGTACGCTGCATGCGAACCTTTTGTGTTGGAACAGAAGAAGGCTCTTCACGTCATTAATAACTCACGCGTTTATTAATAAATAATTTTAGTTACATGCATGACGTGTGCACGCTTCCATAACACATTCAAAAAGAACATTTTTGAAACCATCATAAAGTGATATTTTTATGATCCAAATTTTTGGCATTTGTTACGGTCAGAAACGTGTTGTTTTAATGAGTCTAACTAGTTTAAAATTATTTATTACCCAATTATCACCTTATTAATTTGGCACCAAGATAATGTAAAAAATTACAAGAATAATTATAAAAATGTGCTTCTGAATTTTCAAATTTCGCGCCCCTTTTCTGTGCTGTGCTGTGCTGTGCTGTGCTCTTTGTATATGCGTGTTCGTTTGCGCGCGCTTGCAGGATGGCAACTGTAAAAGAATAGAAGTATGAAGCGCCCTCCAAAGTTTACTACACGTACTTAACCACCGCTTTGTACGTAGACGCCCTCTGATTGTGAGTTCATGAAGTATCGAACACTCCTGCAGAGCTTTCAACGCGTCGTGCAGTCAGGTATAAAACATATAATTTCGTATATACGTGCAGCACAGCAGGATGTCGGACTTAAAAGTGAAATTTTACAACATTGCAAAACGTAATAAACTCGACGTTTATGCGCCGTTCGGATAATTACAGAATGGTGATTTCGTTAATTTTATGATTCGCGATCAATTTCAACGATAGCAGCGCACAAGCGAGCTTCAGCATTTAAAATGTAATAAAATAAAGAGGATTTTTATTTTTATTGTGTGTGGTGGTTTTATTACATCAAGGACGCGTGCTCGCACCACCACCACACACACCACCACACCAAACAATACCAATTCATTATTTTGGTTTAGAGCTTAAAAATACTGGGTTACTAAGTTGTTGTGGTGGGGATGGATTCAATGATGGTTTCTTTTCAGAGTCGGGTCGCTGGAGTAAGAGCTTCCATGTTTTTGGGTCATAAATCACCATAAATCACGGGTGGAGCGAACGGATAATCTGTCACGGGAGGCGCCCTCGGCTCGAATAGGCAGCCAACTCTCTCTCTACGACACGACTTCTAAAAAAAGATGAAAGGGAACCATTTTAATGGCTTCCCTGGAGCTGAAACTTTTCTCTTTTCACCAGAAAAATAATTCTAACAGGAAAATGTATTCTTATATTATTCGAAAAAAAAACAGTCGCGCGGTGCACTGAGGAAGTTGTATACATGTGCACTGATTATACCTTTAACTTTATTAAAACAATTTATGCGTTACTGTCATTGAGTCTAATCAAGGACGAAAGCAAATGTTTTATTTTGACTCGCTGCGAGGTTGCGATGTGTATGCAAACATGTATGATCAGGTAACTCGACTACTACTAGTTATAGATGAGTGTAGTGTTTGTATACCTAGTGGAAGTTGCTCGTTCCATGTGACTAACTAACAACTGGATTACTAGCAGGAGGGCAAGTATGCTACTTTTGTATGTTGTACATTTTAAAACAACTTCTTACAGAATTACAAGAGAACGTGGTAAGCACGTATAACGGAAAAGGAAGTATAAGTATATAGGGAAAAAGTCATGACCACGGTTAGAACTGGTTCAACAATGGGCTGGCTATACGAGGAGGAGATAAATCAAAAATAAGTGTAGTGAGATATCCGAAGGAATTCCACTTAATTACATTGATTCAGAATTTTATTGAATATTGATCTTTCACAGTCACGCTATCAAGTTTTTCCAGACCTCAAAAGGGTTGCATTAGGTATACACCTACCTCAGTGGGTCAAGACTCAGTCAAATCAATTAACTCTTATCGATGAAACTCAAAACTTTTGTTTCGATGGTGTATATAACCATATACTCTATCTCGCGGCATGAATTTTCGAGGTGTTAGCGCCGAACCGTTGCCGAAAGTTATGGTTGTGGTCGTCGGCTGGCAATTTCTCATCCGTATATACCTTCCCAGTTACCAACGTACACAACATTCATTCTCATCTTCATATACAACTTCCACACTTATATTGTTCTCTGATGTTTTAGCTATATTCCACGGTGTTTATTTGTGGTTGTTGCTCTGACATACAAGTAAGAGTAAAACGGGAACTTCTACTGGTGTTGATAGTGTAGAGGTATACTTGTGAAATGAAACGAAACGTGTGTAACGTAATTATGAATATTAGAATTACACACTCGCCGACACTTGCAATACTTAATCCTAACATTATATGAATATACATTTCACGTGAGATTATTAATCATCGTCGCACTTTAATTTACTCTAACCCACGAAGAGGAAGAGTTCATTCCATTTGCGAAATCCATATACTATCATAACCTAACCATTTGACTGAAAAAATACTTAAACTTTTCTGTACTTATACTGAATACCGAAAAATCACTTTTATTTTATTTTTTTCCTTCGTCTTTTCACCCAATATCCAGTCATATAGGTACCGGGGCAACTCCAATATATAAATACAAACAGAACAGAATAGTATACTTAGTAATACTACTGATGGTTCTAGCCAGTAGTATAGTAATAATTTAAAAGATCTAAGATTATTCCAGCTTCGATGGTTGAGAATTCTATGCCTTGACATGGTTGGAGTAGTAGCGGGAGTTGCAGTTGGAAGAGATTCTTGGATGGGATTAGTTTTAGTTAGCAATACCATTGAGTTGATTAAATAAATCCGAACTCAATTCCAATATAAGACGATGCTAACTTTTCTTCTCTTTTCTTTTACTCTTTTCTATATTTGCTTTCCCTTTCCTTTGCTTAGAAGTCCTCTTTTCCCTTTTTGTATATTTTTATCTCTGTTTTCACAGTTTGCTGATTTCCATTTCGGTTATGGCCATACTAGTAGCATTCAATATACTTATTACTCAAAGTGTTGTTATTTTTAATTTTTTAGACAATTCATTACTACTTATAAATAAATTCCCAAGGTGATTATCATAATTGTTTACGTTTATAAATTTGCATTCCCTTCGAATTCCTAACCAGTCGTGATGATATACCAAAAGCCACATGCATTGCTCCAAAGTTAGGTTGCTCTAAATATATCCTGCCAGAGTGACACTTATATGTATATTATATGTTCATAAATATATAAGTACATTTAGGTACCATGTTGACAGTTGCAATCGGTGAAGTTGAAGGTAGTACAGAGGGCGTGTTAAAATTGATTGCGAGTTAAAAGGGCACGTTCCATCGTTCCATGTGCGACTATTTTAATTTCAAGCCAGCATAACATTTTACATAGAATGTTATAAATATAACATGTAACAGTAGCATATATGCATCAGGAAAATTGCACTTTGCAGTTATACATCGACATTTTACAACTAAACGTGCGTTTAACTTGAAGTAGAAATGTGCAAAAGTGTGAAAGGCGTTAAAGGTTATGCAATTGCCACTGTGAAATGTGAAATGTCGTCTGCCATATCGTTTATTCGCAATAAATTTGTAGTGCCATTCATCAGGGGCTGATTAAAAGTCGCTATATACTAAGAAACATTCATACCCAGCCACTTTGTCGAATTCAAACGAGCCTTTTGTTATATAGTTGCACAAATTTTTGATTTTTTTTTTTTATATATAAGTATATTCATTAGCCTATCCCTATTTCTTTGTGTTCGGTGTTCGGTTATACACCGGTTATACACTTAAAGTTAAGTAACTTAAGCTTCACTTTAGTTGTTTAGTTAGAATGGGTAAGAAGTAGCACGATTTGCACGATTGAATTTAACGTTACGGGTTAGTGTTAAAATGTGGTCGAGCTAGAGTGACATACCGTTAGCGACGCAATTGTAATCAGCCCTGAATCTTAATTAGTCTGACCACCCGTGGAGTGCGCCGCAACTTTTCTCTTCTCTTCTCTTCTCGATTGATAAACAAACTACTCGTACATTCAACTCAACATTCAGAGTACTTCTCTGGGTATAGAAAGCAAAGAGCACTTCTTGAATATTTTCAGTTAAAATCGTTTATATAATGCCGTTGTTATTGCGCACACGATGCAAACAAAAAATGAACGAAGAATGAATGAATAAAAAGAAAATTGGTATTTGAAACGACACCAGAACAACATTAGCACGAGCTAATGGTAATAGCCAATACTATATCTAGCATTTTCTATGTTTTCGCATTTGATACGAGTGGAAATTGAAAAAGGCGCCGAATAGAAGACTTTTTGGTTGAGTAGGTAACTGACAATCGTTATTGAGCGACAACCGCTTGAAGTAAAATCATTTAGATTTACAATAATCTTCTCTTACTTACAAAGTAAGTGCCAAGGAAGGGGAAAAACTAAGAAAGAACAACCACTGGTGCATCCGAGAAGAGAAGTTGGTAAAAAATTCGTCCGACCAAGAGTCATTCTTTGATAACTTATTCAATACGCGCCGCTGTTAAGCAATAAGAGGATGCCAGCGCGTTTGAAGATGGAACGCACACATCCAACAATCCAACCATTCGTCCTTTATATACATATCCATCCAACGACACGTTTCATTCCAAACGTTTCTTCATTCCTTTTCCTTGCTATGCACATTGCTATTAAAAACCATGCGCATTCTTATTATTTCTTTGTCTTCGTTTGTGTTTGAATAACTTGAGAACTCCAAATGAAATGAAAACTATATATATATAGTTCTAAGAAAAGCTGAAAGCCATGTAAGCTCCCAATCATACATAGAAGACATAAAAAACACAGCATAGGCCTTTCTTTGTTCGCATTTTTAAGAATAAGTTTAATTTGAGATCAATTTCTGATGTGCTCTTAAAATTTTAATGAAAATATGAGCTCATTTCAATTATACGACAAGTTGGCCAATATTTCTATCAACGAGAAACTTATGTTCAATTTACACTTGCACTCTCGGCAGAAATAATCATTTTATGAAGTTGTTCATTCGCTAAAACTGAACGTACACCACTTACATTTACATTAGCCCATAAATCATGATCATACAACATTCAGCAAACCCGTAAATTTCCTATACTTTTTTTCTTAGTACTGCACTTACTTTGTTCTTGTTAGAAATCAAAAATTAATCCAGTAAATAACTGCAAACAAAGCGCGCATATAAACGAAGGAAGACAAACAGGAATTGGATTGTGCTGAGTGTGCTGCTGCTGGAATGCGAAAGAACAACAAAATTAAAATAGAACAAAAACTTTTAAAAAATATCTTTTGTATAAAGTTTGTGCAGTGCACCTCTATATATGACTAAAGATTTGAAGTAAGGTTTAAGATCAAAAAGAAGAACAACTAGAAGGATGAAGAATGAGAGAAGCCGTGTAGAAAAAAAGAAATCAAAATAAAAGAGATGAGTAATGGCGTCGAAGTTGTTCAACCTGTATTTCATGCTCCATGTCGACTTCATTAAAGCCCGTCAAACGCTCACTATCTTATACATATGAACGATGAACACATACCCATGTGAGGTGTAGGTATATACAGTCTACCTTTACCGTTTGGCTTTGACTTAACTTTTAGTTTAGTTAGCATTGCTTTTATTTTTATTTGCAATTGATACCACCATACCAATGAGCGAGAGACCTGAGACAAGAAATACAAACATATATAGAGATCAAGAACCAAACACTCCATGACTAAAGAATGGACTAAGCGAAAGGAATTGCAATGAAAATGATAAAAAATTAAAAAGGTACACGACGAACAAAGTTAAACGAACCCACAAACTCTTATACGACACATACACAAACAAGAACAACAAGTCCAAGAGAAGAGGAAGGCAAAATCTTTCATTTCGTTTCATTTTTGTTGCGTTCGGTTAAAAGGTAAAAACAAACCACTTTGGCTGTATAGTTTAATTCGTAAAGACATAATTCCACAATTTCGCACCGTAATAAATAATTTTTTGGTTTCGTTTCGCTTGTAATAAATTGCGATTCGTTTTCGCCATCTGAGCATGCCTGAAGGTCCATGGATCATGCGCGTGGATATTTAATATGACAAATTCCATCACAAATAAGTATAAATTTATTAAATTACCTCTTTCCTTTTTCAGCCCAAGTTGAAATTATTATCTATATACTAGCAAGTGTAATACGGAAGGCAACAATGTCTAATTGTTCCGGTGATGCCAACATCGAAACTATAATTAAACGTCGCGCCGCGTTACCATCGTCTTTGAGGCGTTTATACAACTATCTACCATGGTTCTATAGTACTACAGTCACTTGGTGAAGAGAAGACCTACGCAAGAACTATAAGTGAAGTAAATGACCAAACCATTGGAGATTAATTAAACGACAATCTAATCGTTCTGCGAAATCTAATGTTTAACTTTTTTTTGCCTCACATTTTTCCATCATCATTTATCGGCGTCATTAAATAAATAAATGCAACTGTGGTTACTGCTGAATGTGTTGCTATATATACTTCCTTTATTCTTTTAATCAGTTATACCAATTTTGAAAGAACCGCTATAAAATCGTTCTTTAACGTTTACTAATTGAGCTTCAATTAATATTAATTGATTTCTTCTTCAAACATGAATAAGTAACAAGGATATAAATCCGCATTCATTCCTCCTGGCCATCTTTTAGTAGCGCATATTTGTTTATGTAGTGCGTGACTAATTTATATAAATGGTAATTACATATATGACCCCTCTATATACCTAGTCACAAGACCTTGTTCTCCGAAATGAAGGGCTTTCCTTATGGTTTGGCCTGGAGTCTTCAGGGAAAGAAGGAGATACCGCTGTATAAATAAATGTGAAAGTTAGAGAAGCATTGGGGGAATGTGCGCGCAACGACGCTAATTCGAAATTTAAACTTGGCACTAAATTAGTTCGCGGCATTATATTAAAATGAATTTTCGGTGTGACATATCATGATTTATCGCAATAACTCTGCAATAGCCCAAGGAGTTTCCGACTCGCACAACTTCGTTCCGTCGTTCCTTGTGAAGTTTATAACTAAAGTTTTTCGTCATATATACTTTCGTTATTTGCACGTTTATCACAGTTAGAAGCATACGATGCCGCTAAGAAATATATGAAAAGTTTTAAATTTCGACATCCATCTTCATCGTTTTCAAATGAACCAAAAATATTTTAAGAATAAGTATTACTCTTTTATGTGTTTGTTTCTTCTCGGTTTAAATGTAAATAAAGTAAAGAAACTTTAGAAATAGAACAAGACGCTGCGGCAGTACTACGAGAAATGGATATAGTTGGATTTAATGTAAATTAGGCTCGCATGTTCGATGTTGGTCTTGTCTGGTTTCGTAAATGAAACCAATAAGTCACAAGGAATTGTAATGTGCGTTTCGTTTGTTCGCTTTTGGTTGCGTCTTTCGTTAGTATCAAGGCTTGAAGTCTCCACAGCTCGTGTCTAGTAGCGTCAGCTGAATTTCAAATGGTTTTCGGATGGTTGATTGTGCCCAGATGCTCGGCGACGCCAACCAATCCTTTTCGCACTTCTATTCCTTCATTCATTCTGCTACAGTTATTCCTTTTCGAATTAAACTTATAGCCATACGACCAAAATGCCATTTCGTTCTCCCATCCTCTATATAAACTAGAAACAACCCTTTTCGCTCTCCTAACTCCTATAAGACTACAACTAATTACCCAACAATAATTCAACCTCACACCCCGAGTTCCAACTCCCAACAATGTTGTTTCTTCACGGAATCATTAATTATTTCTATTTTTAATTACGCTCAACCATCTTTCTTCCTGATGCCATATGGTCATTTTGGTTTTTAGCTAAATTACTATTTCGAAAATTATTTGTATTCGAGTACAGTACCTAAACTACAATATTTGCTTTGCGAATTGTCAGAGAGAACTTCCGATAATTTAAGTGCACGTTCCTATGCATGTTCTATCGCTTCGGGGGGTCCCGTATGCAAACCAAACTCTCTCTCTCTCCTCTCCCTGTATCTACATGTATACCGATGCTGTGGGTGGCGGGATGGTTGGTGGGTAGATTTCTCGTAAACCTCCCAACCATACACAAACACTATCCTGGTCTGTAGCCACCACACTGATGCTACCGTTACCGCCGCCGCCGCCGCCGCCGCCGCCGCTTGATCTAAAATACAAGTGGGAATTGAATCAGACCGTGGGCCACGTACATACAACCCGCCTGCCGCCATAAGCCAACGCTTAAATAAACCGCCTTAGTCTCTGTTGTTTAATGTATTATCTGTTTGCTTGCCACTGCCATTGCCACCATCAGCCATTTGCTATAACGATTCAAACGTAACCCGCAATAGTTTTCCGTCGATTTCTCCAATCTTCTAAATACACGGTGCCAATACTCGTAGAGTAGGGCAGCGTTTACCAAACTTTTTTTTAGCCGCGGCCCGGTACGAAGTATTAAAAATTTTCGCGACCCACCGTATGAAAAAAAAACCGCATTTATTTACAAAACAAATTTTATTTTTTTAATAAAAATCAAGTTATTTGTATTTTTACAATTTTTTATTCGCGACCCGGCAAAATTTTTCTGCGCGACCCACACTTTGGGAAACGCTGGAGTAGGGAGTTTCCCTGTATGCTGTAATTCAAGCGCAAAAATTAATATTATGCTAATTCTTGGTTGTTTTTTTTTTCAGGTGAGTCACAACTTTCTTCTCTCAGCCTTCAGATTAAAGGACCTAGGTGTTGGGTGGGTCCCTGATGAAGGTATTATTTTAAATTTTGACTATTTACGTCGTGGGACCCATATTAAAAGGGAAATCTAATATATACCTAGTGCTCGAACGCAATCAAATGAGCATCCAAAATTATCCAGATCAGACTTGAGCAAACACCTAGTATCTGTCTCATACTGAAAAAATGACGATATCGGCATGGCAAGTGTCTCATTCGCGTCTATGACCGTCTTGGGAATTCGGACGAGTTTCCTTCATTCCTTTTTTGTTTTCTTTTATATAAGTATGCAGTGCCGCAAGTCTCCTGTTCTCTAAATTCACATCTCATGCGTCGACGTCGTTCCTTGGAACGGTAGGTCTAACGCCTTCGCGATCCAAAATATAATACGTAATACCATATACCCTACCGCGTCCCGTCCGAAACTGTCTGGCACGTCCCGCTCCAGATATATTGCTCCCAATGCCTCGTACATAATTTCACTGGAAGCTACGGCGTGTAGGAACCTCCCTACCCTTCAAGCACCCTCGCAGCCATTGCCGAGTCAAACTCTCAACCTGGACCCTTACAGCAGATAGAATAGGATCGAGCAAGGATACTATGGAGAAAGAGGGAAAAAGAAAGGAAAAGACTTACATCTTCTAAGTTTCCAGTAAGAGCATGGCAGCATTATCTAGGTATATCTAACCCGTCTTTTTTTTTTTCAGCAATATTCTTATTTTTTGTTATGCATTGTTTTCTTGTTTTTGAGGAATTTATTTGGATATTGTACATGCTTCTGAGCGCCTTTACTATGAGGATGCTGGGGCAATTGAGAATGATTCAGCGAATGAATTTGCAATAGAAAATTGCCCCGAATGCCAGGTTTTTTCTTCATTGTAAAATTTGTTAACCACAATGTAGTTAGAGTAGGTTTTTAAGGATTCAGTAGTTCCTTTAGGTTCAAAGGTTATTAATCAAAATTACATTACAATGTGAAGAGTATATAAAGCTGGATTGATCAAAATATACCCAACAACTTAAACTCTCTACCTGACGTGGAATGAAAGAATTTTTAAAACTTTGGAGAACTTTTCGATTTTATTTTACAAAGAAATGTTTGCTGTTTTCTGTTTGCTGTTTGTAAGAACCGCCAGCATATGACATATGCGAAGATTAATGTTCGCGGCTAGACGCTAGGCCTTCATGGCAAGTTAACTCTTTTTGTTTCAACTTTCCTGCTGTTGTATAGGCTGTCACATTGTTGGGTTGTTATTGTCACCGGCAAGGACGCGCGTTTCCTGTGCCCCATGTTTAAAAAGTTCCTGTTTTAACATTCACCTGAACTACATGACCGTGTCAACTGTGATGTGCAAGCAAGCAAGCTGCGTGCTCCCTGTCACCTGTCACCGAAACCTATATGATCCGTTGATACAATTTAATCAACTATAACATCCACTAATACGAAACTGAACCGTTTCGGAAATGTGAAATAACAAATGCCAAATGTTGAACTAACATTTTCACCGAGTCTTCTATCAATTGGGTTAAACGTTACGATCGTTCAGTTATTGTCACGCAATGTCGAACACGAAACGACAATTTTGCTAAATGTTAAATTTACGAACCGACATATCGAAGATATAGTTCTTCGGCATTCGAGTATGCCGATCGCGATTCTTTCGCAACAATTTCCCATCGTTTAACATTTAACTATATATGAACTCGTACTAGCAACTTGTGTATGTACGTATTGCATTTATCGATGCTTGTCCATCTCTAACTCCAATTACGCGCGCGAATTCGAAGACTATAACGTAGGTATAGACTTGGGCAACCGTTGAACGAACCAACGAACAAACTTAAAATGCCAGACTCCAAAATCAACTCACTTGCCATGCCACAAGCACAGAATGAGAATATACTTACTTCAACTTAAGGCTTAACTTGAAAAACAAACCGAAACGAAAGAAGCCTGAATGAGGCAACAGTTCGAGCAACTGAATAAAAACCAAAAGGAAGAACAAATAAAAGGGGTCTTAGCGGAATGATTAGAAGTGTGTTTGGTCTTTAATTAGTCTCCAAAGATTACGATTGATTTGAATTAAATATTTCTCAATCAAAGAAAGTTTCATTCGATTGTTAAAAGTGTTAAAAAATATAGAAATTTTGAATTTGAAATATTTTAAAACGCCTTTGGAGTAGGAAATCCAACTTCTTATTCTCTTAGCTTTGGTGACTTTGTTGACTTTGTGTACTCCGTGTATAGCAACTTTGTTCTGAACTCGGGAAGATTTTATTTTATGCACATGCATAACATATTCGTTCGTTGAGTTCAGTTCAACAGGATGCGATCGCTCCGGAACGTCTTTATTCGAAGTTCACTCTTTGCAATTCGATTTGCTTATGCATATAGGTATAGGTAGGTACGACATATTGGAATACGCGAATAGTAAATGCATGTTGAGCTTATGTTCAGACCAAACTAGATTTGGCAACAGGCTGCTGAGAAAAATGGAAAAAGAAACTTAAGAAGCATTTTTTTTAAATGTTAATTATGAAAATTTGCCCCGATTATTGATTATGAAAATTTGCCCCGATTATGGTTTGCATCTATCTACAATCTGCTTCATGACTGGCAAAAAATTCTTGGCCATCTGGTCACAATCAAAGACGTTCCGCCGACATCTTCTCGCCTCGTTGCACCCTCTCGAAGTGCTCAGTTCCGTTTATTTTCCAATAGGTATATTACTAGCTGCTGTGACGACAAACTATACATTTCGAAATCATCGTTACGTTCACAAAACCGGAGATTTATATTTCGCAGAATCACTTCGAGGTTACATCTCTTTCAATGTAAATTCTTCTTAATTGTTCGCAACGTTACATTACGATTTATTTTTATAAACCTATATATTATTTTTTATTTATTTAATTATGAAGGACTTAATTGCGCAGATATGAGAAGAATTCAGAATTTAATTTTGTTGTATCAACATTCCGAGTAAATTGAAACATATTTCCGTGTACAGCTGAATAAATCTAATTGTTTTTTAATTAAAATATATCAAAACAAGTTGCGGGTCAAAATTACAGCCGTTGTGAAATCAAATTATTGCGAAATTCAATTTTCCGGATTAATTTGTTGTATCAAATAATTTTGCATATACAATTCCACTATAGGGATTGTGTAAACAGTTTTTGTTGCGTTTCAGTATCGAAATTTCGCGGTTTTCGCCGGAAATTTTCATGTAAAGGAAGACTTTGATGGCGTTGAGGCTTTTGCGGTCCCGAAAATGGCATCCGATACAACAAGAACAAGAAACGAGACAACTGAACACGACCCTCCATTGTTTTGTCTCGTTATAATTGGCACGCCAAATTTCCCATATTCATTTCAATACAGTACCGACCTACTAGGCACGCTAAGAAAAAGACATGACAAAATTTAGGGGACACTTTTTGTGCCACAGAACTAAGACGCCGAATTTTAACTGCCTTCTCACATGTTTGTATTATAAGGTCAATAACCAAACCGAAATTGCAAATTCAAAAGTTGCAAGTTTGCCAAACCAAAAAGCCATCGGCATTATTTTTATCATAATACATACGCAACGAAATAACAACGAAAGCTGGGCTGTTGTGTTGTGGTGCTGGGTGAGCAAAAAATAAAAAAAAAGCAAAAGTCCGAAATGATATACAACCGCAATTCACCGCTGGGTTTTCGCTCTTCATGGGCTTATGTGTAGAACTTTGCACATTGCACTCACATATTCAACTCACTCACATACATACATACGTAATAATACATGGAAACACGCAGCGGACTTTAATTTATACCATGCAGTTGGTTACCATGCCAACCAACAAGCAGTAACACAAGTCGTAACGGGCATTTGCATTTGCCAATGTTGATTTTTGTTGAAGGCCTTCTTGTGGGCCTCATCCCTTTCATTCGCACCAAAAGTATTAAGTAAAAAGTATCTCTACCAATATACGAGAGGTAGGTATATGGAATTTAATGACCTGCTGCCACGAAATTTTGTTCTGCAACAAGACAACGACCAATAACGAATTAAGTAATTACAGAGATTTCGTTACCCACTTCAATATTGCAAAACTCTAAAAACCTCCTATAAAAAAGGATATTTATAATTTCGAATGCAAATTTGGCAAATTCCCCATATGATAAATTGCCTCCCTAGAGGGTCGGCCAGTCTGCGAAGATAGATGATATTTGTTGGCTTGATGTATTGCTCAACATTTTTGGCTCCCAGCTGAGAAAATATGCAGTTGGAGATTTTCTCTGGTGTTTGTAACTTCAAACCATCTTCGACCTCAGTTTCAGGGAGGTTCGCATACTCGTGGGAGTTACACACCTAATACCTATAGTTGTAATCTAATGAGGTAGTAATGTGTCAAGCGTTATATTGCGCTTCTCTATTCATTGCGGGCGTTCAGGATGCCGCTAATCTGACGGAATTACATGCAAGCACAAGCGTTTCGAATTTGAACTAGGCACATAGAGAACACGTAAACGTAATTTGGACTCTGCCTCTGACTCTGCGTATAGACCACCTTTAAATCCCACTTTAATTCATACCTCACGCTGTATAGTTAGTTGCTCCTGGTATAAATCCAGACAAAACCGACCAACCAAGCAAGTGGCGCTCGCTATATGGTGCTATAGGCCAGGGGTTACATGAAACCCTATTGTATTACTCAAAATACCGTTTCACACTTTATACTCCATGACGCGTTCAACATTCAAAACCATATAGAAAAGGCTGCTTTATATTAGGACGTGTTGAAAATCCACAAATCCTTATGATAAATTGCATCATGATCATGAACTGGGTTGGGATGGCAGCGTCGCAGAGAGTAAAAATTTTATTTAATGCAATGCCGGTACTATTATAGTGGCGGGAATGATAATTATGGAAAAATCTGCACTTTGAAAAGGATTTGTTGTTGTTGTTGTTGGTTGAAGTTATGTAAGTTCCAGCATTCCATTCGTCAGAAGTCTGGATTGCTGAATGATATGCGAAGCAATTTAGAATTTTTAATATAACGACGAGACATTCGTCGTGACATTCTGCTTCTCAATAAGCGAGTATTTTCTTTCGTTTGTTGTCTCTGCGCCAGGCTAAATTCTTGAGTCGGGAGGAAAAATGCGCGGAAAAAACCAGTCGTCAAGCAAAGGCTTAGTTCGCGCAGCGCAACGTTTTCATGTGCGTGGTTCGCGTCATAAATTATTAATAATGGAGTAACGACTGGTCGATCCTTGTAAAGACGTACTCTTCATTCCTAGCATGACTCCCTCTCCTTTAGTGGCTCCTTATAGCACTTATGATTGTTTTAATTGCTTTTTCTGTAATGAACAAGACAAAGAGCAGATGAAAGACAAAAAAATATACAATGACAACGCTTTCAAAAATAAAGAATGTTACAGTTTTAATTATCCTTGGAAGATCCTTCATTTTCATGGGTCGGACTTGAATCTGCACAAAGTATAAACAAATTGAAAAATAATCAAAAGTAGATGCGGTGTGATGGTGTGAAGAAGGAAAATTTTATTACAAGGCATATAAAATTTAAACTTCTGAACGGTAGCTGCATTGTATTCTTGTATTTGAACATCAGTGAACGCTGAACAGGAAAAGTATTGCGAATATATGTAAATGTGAATCAGTTGCTAAGTTTGTCGAAGTAATCTAGATCGTAGTCGGAACCAGCATGAATAGTTAGATATGTTGGACTTGGTGAGGTTGGGTGGGTAGGATTTGGGTGATAAAGATGAGAGCCGAGAACACTGACTATAGGTAAAACCCTTACGGTGCATTTTGAATTGAATTGCATAAGAAAGTACTGAGTATACCCGCGACGGTATAGGTATTTATTAGGCGAATTCGCGGAGGTGCACTGGCAAATAGGAAAGAACTCGAAGATGGTGAAGAATAAAGAAAATTAAGGAAAGCATAGGAAGAAGTTCAGTCTTCAACTAAACTAAAGAATATTGGTAGATGTTGAGTTGAGATGAGGCAGAAAAACAGGTTTTTTCAATTTGAAAAATCATTTTAGAAAGAATTAAAATTTGTAGGTATCTAATAGAAAATTAAGAAGACCTTTTTATCTACGGACGTAGACATTGAGAGCTCAAGTTCTGCAGCTAATGTTAGAAAATTTTTATTGTGGAAAATTAACTGGAAAAAGTTGTTTGAAGACAAGGTCAAAAAGAAGGTTCCTTCAACAAAAATCCTTCAACAACATTTCCTCATTTTTATATCATTTTCTCTAACTTTATATCATTCCGTACCTTTTGTTGAGCTTTTCAGTTAAAACAAATAGCGTTAGCAGTTAAGTAAGGTAGCAACCAGCGTAAACATAACTCATGAGAACGACGCTATTTTAGTGTAGCTGGAGAAGGTGCATATAGATATAGAAGGTGCATATAGGTGCAAAGAAGTAAAGTTAGACGAGAGCGCATTTTACAAGAAGATTAATGAAGGAAATGCAGATATGCAGATCCGGTCTTATAGAGTGAGTCCTACTACCTACTGACTAGTCTAACCTAACCAAATGGCCACCTCACGATAAAATTCTCTTTAACGAACTTCCAACGGTTCCCGTTTATAGGGTATATTAGGTAAACAGAACAAATGCGCAGACTGCAAGCCAAAAAAATTGAAGAAACAACCTGAAATAACGAACAGAGAAAATTACAAATGCGCAAACTGTACATGAGAAGACAGAAGCTAAAACAACGGTAACTAGTATGTTTTATGGTTGGAAATGTGGAAACTAAATAAATGCGAAGAAGTGAACGCACAACCCGATTGCGTAGATATATTGAAAACGCAAATCAGTAATGAGGATCTGAATCTGAGAGGGTCTTTCGAAAAGCAAGCAGCCTTCTGCATATATAGTTGGTCCTTGATTCCATGCGATTCCGCGAACGTAATGTTAAAGAATCGTCAATATCTTCTTCGTAGATCTTTTGTTCCCTGTTCCCAACGATTCATTGTATAAGATACCTTAGAGTACGAGTACTTTAGGTCTTTTATCAATCAATACTCTTTGTAGATACAATTTAGAGCTATCTAAGGCCAGAAAGGTAATACTCATGGATATTTTTCATTAGAACAAATTAAATTAAGCTATAACTTAGTAATATGCCAAAGAATTAAGACATAGGTACATGGTATACGCAGATTGGTTTAGTCTTCAGCCTTAAAATACCTTGAATGCAGCTTGGTACGAGAGCTCGTAAAATACAAACTACAACATGAGATCGTACATTTTTCATTCGCATGCATGCACGAATTGAAATACAGGTTGTTTCCAACCAAATTCACACCGCAAAAACTTTTCTTTGAAACAATATGTAGATATATATTGGTTGATGTTCTGGTATACGTTTTCCTTATGGCTGATGGCCCCAAAGTCCGTAATCGCAGCATAATTATATTATAGCAAAAAGAAAATATTTACGGCCCTTGTCGTGAATGTACATGAACTATCATAAGTTTTCCCCGTCCCCGCGCATTTGTTTGCAAGTATGTGTGTGTGTGTGTGTTTGAGTGCATCGTTCATCAACTAAAACGCAAATACGTGAGCAACGTGCACGAAACACATGCACAAATTACGCGAGAACGTATCGGAGCGTAGAATAAGTGAAGCAAACATTGAATAATGATAGCGAGTCAATGTAATGGATAATGGGGAACCTCTTTGATATATCTGAATGCGTAGCACCCAACCAACCATCAACGTGGTATTTATGTAATTTTACCACAAATAAAGTTATTAACGTGCGCATCGTCTTGAATATCGTTGGTAATTAAGCTTCACAATGTCTTCACTGTTAGTTCGCTTAATAATCTTCTTCAGAAATTACAAATTTGTTGTCGCAACAATATTAATCGATTCAACTAGATACGCTTGAGAAAAGTCGTGATACTAATTATTATTTTCTTATTATATCTACGATTATCTGATTTTTGATTGCAATTGTAAATTGTGAATTATGCGCATATGCGGATTGGATTTTCTTATTTGGTTTTAATTTTTTTTTTGTGGTATGAAAATAAAAGAAATAAGAAATAAAAGTAGTATATTATTATTGAGTCGGTGTAGGGAAAAATGGACGGACGTCCTTGTAATTATTTTCATTCGAGCGCAAAAGTGATTAACTCTTTTGTTGATTTATGTTCGGCGCGACGTTATTTATTGGCATCTGGTTGTGCTGCACTTTTCAGTCGATCTGACAGGGACAGGGGTCGGCACTGTATTGCATGATGCACATATAGGTACAATATAAAGAGAACCAACCGCAGGTCCATCCATTGCATTTTAATTTCGTGTTGTATAAACTATAAAACGTTGAGTTAAAAATTTATCCACGTGAATCTGCGAATAAAATTCTCAGACGAAAAACTCGATTTTTAGTTGAGTTCACGTGGCTAGGAACTAATTAAGCAATTAATTAATTGAATTTAGATTTTAATTTGTTGTTATTCTATACTATAGTAGGTAATCAATAAAGTGAAGCGAATAATGAATGAATAATAACTGAAAAAAGAAAAAATGTAATGGCCTGCGGCTGATTTTCACAGTTGCAAACATATAAATTAGTTAAATCGTTATAAATTATTTAAATAATGATATGTTGTTAACTGGCGCTCAATAAATCCTAACAATATCCATTTCCTCTGAATATACGCATTAATAAAATAATGCCTTGCCAATAGAAAAGTTTTAAATTTTGCACGTTTGTCAAATTTTCAATAAAATTTGATTAATGTCGCCGTCACCTTAGTAAATTAATAAATCGATTAATTGTAGTGCTTCTTTCATTTGTGGGCATAGTTAAAAGTTTATAATACTTAAACTGGATCGAAACGGATCGTATTTATAAGAGTTATAGTCGTAGAAGTAAGAGAATAAAAGTTAACGAAGAACGGTCGGCACGGTGTTTTATACCCGGTATAAAATTACCTATAAACGCCGTCGGAATGAAGTGTAAACGGTTGATATTATAGCTGCGAAATGGCCGTCGGTAAGCTGTGTGCTTGCGTTCGTCGGTCGGTCGGTCGAGTCGAGTCGAGCAGGGACCGGTTAGGGTTTTTCCTGCGAGACCAGTACTACCAGCAAGCCTAATCTAGCGGACGCTGAGTGCTACAAAACGCGGCACGCCCGTACTACCAGCCACGCATGGATAGGGACATGGCCGACCTATGTATTCCGTCGCACACTACGTAGAATCCTAGAGGTAGAATATTACACTTTCAATTCCATAGAATAGAATATCTGACTTTACCACATTCGTTCTTCTTCATGTTCAGTATGCGCTACATACACATTTATTGACCAATAATTGCTTGTTACTTCTTCTTACTATAAAATCGGCTAGTATTGCAATTTATACCTAGGTACATTCCAGTATTATAATAATTGTAAAATTTCATACATTATTAGTTTGTATTTAATTCACCTACTGCTTGATTTCATTTTCATTTAATAATCCTCCCAGCATGAGCTGTAAAGCAAGATAAGCATTTGCCGTTCGTTGCTCGTTGGCTCTAATCACACAATTTTATCTCTACAATTATAATGCCATTATTTTGATTATTATTATACATTATGGCACATTCAAGTCACTCATAACACACTTAATTCACATGAACAGTATACTGATTGCGGAACTTGAAGTTGTGTTTTTAAAACGCGCGCACACTTGTCGATGAACCGATCGAAACTAAAAATAAATAAAAAGTTTTTTTTTTTTGAAATATTTGGAGAAATTCTCTTGGTATTTATTTCGTTTAGTCTGCGTTAAGTGGGTGAAAGCTGTTTTACAACCCTATTATTAAAAAAAGTAAAATAACTATAAAAAAAAACCCAAAAACTACAAAGGTAAAAAATATTCTATGGGAAAAAAACTTTCTAAATTCTAAAAATTATTTTTTAAATGTTTTATTATTTATTTTACTTTGTTTGGCGTCTCGCTTGCAAAAATGCATTTGCCAGGCAATAAATACATTATAGTTGCAACTTTCACCCGCACTATAGGTATACCTAAGTAACAATCTAAGTACAAGTCTGTTTTTTAAACTCAAAAAGTCATAAAACTATAACTTTTATGTCTTTCCAATAAATATATTGCTATAACTTCGAGAACTGAGTGAACTATGAACTTTTCTTTGCTTTTTCCCTTGTTTTATTGTGATTCATTGATAATACACCCATTTTGATGTTAAAATACTTACTTGTTCACATGTACCTACCTAGGTATGTTTTATATACCTATTTAAGTATAAATGCAAAATTAAAGTAAAGTTCAAGCTTCAAGACCTATACCTACATATATGTTCATGTATCGGTTTTATTCTCTGAGCTGAGTTGTTCTCTTACTTGCTTCGTATGTTACATGCAAATATTCCGCACTTGTAGGTATATTTGCAAGTTTCACGTTCCTCCGCACGCGGCAAGTAAGATAACCCGTAATCTATTACACCAACAAGTTAACCCGACGCATAACACATTATGACAAGTCTATTCAAATCCTAGAAATGTATTTTCGTTTTCAACATGCACTGATGCAACTTCGCACTTTAATTTTTAATTTCCCAAAAAAACCGTCCGTGCGCGTCTCAACATTTTTTTAAATATAGAAAAAAATTATTGAATCTGATTATAACATTTAGCCTTCATTATGTTGATTTGAATTTGAATAAAAATTATATAATTTCATGCTATTATTTCATGCCCTGTAAGCTTGTCCGCCGTCTCCTCCCGTCGATTGCTTGTTTTAATCAAAATAATTATACCTACTTTTCGTTACCCTTGTAACTTTAACAACAACTTTTGATGATGACCATATTTTTATGACATACACGAAAACGTAATTTGTATTTATAAGCGTGGACTATGTGCGTATCCAGAGAAAAATATTATCCTGCGCGTCTTCCAAAAGTTCGTCATACGACGAAAATATGAAATGCGTAACGATGAAATCTAATTATATAATTTTATAACTTAATTAATATATAATACGCCGGAGAGGGGCATATACTTATATTAATTAACGTCAATTTCATTAATGCCTAATAATAAGTGTTATTATGTTTCCATTTACATCCAACCACGCAAATTTTCATATTTTATTCATTATTCCATAATTACGGCTATATAATTACGTAAATAAGTTTTTAAAAAAATCATAAATTTTATACCCAAACCGTTAATATTTCTCATATTGATTTCATTTTTCATTTTCGTCGTTTGGGGCACATATTCCTTTGATCCATACATATCTCACTTGATGTCTTTCTTGCGCCTTCCTGCGAGCGTAAAACTGTTCACAAACCACATCGAAAATAATATAATTAATAGACACAATAATATTTACTATTAATATTTAAATCAAAAAAAAGCAGCAAAAATAAAGCACGAAATGATATTAGAAAAACATCAAACAAGCAAGCACACGTTCCTAACATGATGGAACATGGCTGCCCGAAAAACGCACGATCGGATCGCGCGCGCATTCATTTCAGCGCTTTAGGTCCTGCGCGATGGGGGCTTCCACATTTTCAGGCAGGCTGCCCTTGCATCAAGGCTTACATGCACTGAAACGGCGCGAGTATAAAAGAGCTTCCTAAATGTCTACGTAACCGGTTTTATGACTTTTATTATACCTCTACACATTCTATACTGCAGAAGAAGCAAAGCAATGCAAAGCGCATCAGGAAAGAAAGAAAGTACAAAATAAAAAAAAACTGAGTTGCTTTGAAGCCATAAAAGAAATTTCGATGAGACAAGTGAAACCGCTAGAATTGCATGTTAATCATTTGATTGAGTATTTTTGTTGTTGTATTTTTCATATTTACAAGTATGAATGGAAAAACGTACATTATTTCATTTAATTCTGATTTGCGGTGGTAGTTGTTATAAGAAATAAACGAAAACGAAATTGAAGTGAAACTTGATGAATTATGCGTCTAGTCGTGGTCTCTTGAATATACTTACAGATAGACTCTGTTAATGTAATTCAATAGCACTGGCACTCAATTTATCACGATTTAAATTGACTTTTTACATGTGCGTGTGCGTTTTTCCTGATAATTTTATAATTTATCATCCAGTCATTGCTCTCTTTTATTTAATCATTTAACAAGCATTTCTTAATTCCGACACTGCAGCGCTTCTAACCAGCTAAAAATTAATTTATTCGGATGCATCGCTGCAACGAAAAATAAATTTAAAAATTCGGTGCGTTAAATTCACACCGCACAACTTTCCAACCAAATACACTATGATTTCCTAGAACTCTTCGATCGTAAAAGTAATTTTGATTGGAATGGGTAAAAGACTTCTACTTTCTACGAAATCGTAGTGCATGTTATGCGTTGCGAATTTAATGCACCGATTTAATTCATATGTAGAATAAATGTAAAAAGTTATGAGGGCGAACCAGAATCACTTTTTAATTTCGATGACGTGTAATGATACCTTTCTTATCAAGTTGATATCGTCAACTCCGAGTGTCAGCGTGTGGAGAGTCACAGATTTTTGACCTTGGGTCAACGGATCTCCACGAATCAAGGAAAAGTAAGACTTTGATTTTTTTCCAATTATGTACCTTACTTTCTCCTATACTTACCAATATGTATACCTTCGGTAAATGGTCGGAAAGTAAAAAAGAAAAATACATTTGTACAGCACATCGTATAATATTCAATATTATCGGTATTGTCGTTATTCAGGAGATTTTAGGTGTTAGGTGTTAGTGTTAGTTGCCCAAATTCGAATGTTTAATTTCAAATACATTGTTGGGGTAACATTTCTAGGTGTGAGTGAGTGTAACCAGGATCGAATGAAGGCAATTGCTCCAACAATTCGAATATTCCTTGCTTGTATATGTGTCCTATGCTCCCAATTCGACCGACGACAAATCCTTCCAATATAAATTACCGGCTTGCCCTTTAATTACTCTAATGCAAATTCAAATGCAATGCATCCGGAAAGCCCGATACCATTATCAACGCATTTATTTATTTATTCATTCTTTTATTTATTTATTTTATCAATTAAAACTCTCGAAATTTGTTGTTTTTTGCAGGATTTTAATGCTTCGAACGAGGTGAGGTAACATTTACAGATCGTTTTTGCGTTTTGGTAATTTTATGGTTTTCCGTTTTTCTCATCGCTTTTTGTTCATAATGCTCGTTGCGAAATGGGTGAAAGAGGCCGGCCACCACCACCGAGTATTGATTTAGTTTCGGTTGGGAAAAATAAGTCCATGCGCCATAAAGCTTCCACTATAGCGCACTCCGAAGTTAACAGTCGACGCTACTATATATACATATCTATACATTGTACTGTTCTTCGTTCTTCGTCGCTTACCTCATTTCACTCTTGTATCTTTTATCTACAGATATCTTCCATCATGCCACTTGTAGTTGTGCGCGGCTGTTTTTTTTAGATTCACAATTCGTGAATCTATCTCTTTAAACGTGTCTGCGAAGAAGAGAAAAGACGCGCTCGCATTTCCGAAGTCTAAGAAGAAGAGCAAGATGTAAAAGTAGGGAATCGATTTTATTCAAATGGAAACTAGCAAAGTGCCACCTCTTTCAATATCAACATGAACATATTTATTGAAGTTTACAATTGTTCAAACATTGATTGCAATCATTCCCTGTTTCTGTCTCCTCGCAGACAAAACGTCATTTGAAAATTAGGATCCATTGCGCCGTTATAGTTTTATATTCGTGCAAATATGTATAAGCATCGAAGAAACAATTAAGAAATAAGAAGATTTATAAGAATGTGAGATGTCTTTATACACTCGGCGATGTTCAAGATGGACATTGAGATATCATAGTCATACTCAAATACTTAGAAAAAGCAAGGGATCTTGCCTATCTTCATGAAGAAGGAAGACATTTGTGTGACACGGACTCATGCATCTTCTTACTTGGAACAATTCAGAGTTTTTTTTTTGTGTTTCATCTTGTCGTTGTCATCACCTTTACTTTTCTTCCAAGTTCCTTGATATGTGACGGTCAAAATCAGATGAGAAGGTTCTTTACCATATGTTAACATTATAGATCAGAGCTAGAGCAAGTTTTTATATCTACTAAAATTCTTGAAGCAACTTTTTCTTTGTATTTTTGCTTACTTTGGAATTAAGTTTTGACCATAGAAAAGACGAACATGTCCAAGGTGCATTTTTCTTCAACATCAACGAGAGTCGCTGAGAGTCGGTACCGTTAAGTAACAGGTCCAGGTTGAATCAAAGCCAACCGAAAATCTGCAGTGAAGAAATGAAATGAATCTTGGCGCAGCCACATGTCGAGCCGACATAGACATAGAGAGCCCATTCTTGTATTCAAATTCATAAATAACTTAACTTCTGCGTCTCAAAATTTTCTCACTCACCGTCCATGGAGTAATTTTTTCTACAAAACTTCATTTCCTTCTATTTTCCATGCGTGATATATCTTCATACACGTGTGTCCTCCATATGTTATGTTTAAGTATTCAAGACATGTCCAAGCATCTTTATGCTTTTGCGGTTTTCCCCTTTTTTATTACATTTTTATTTTTAAGTGTACTAGTGTCGTAGGTATGTGGACGTAACTTCAACTTGTACCTAGGGGTCATAATGCGTCTTACTTATTGCCCACATTTTCATGTCCTTCAGTCCCCATCGCTTATCCTCTATTCTCTGATGATTTTGTCCTTCTTCTTTTGTTCCCGATCTATACTGATACTAACCTTACCAAAGTCACTATATTATAGGATTTTTTTCCGATTAAAAAAATTATTGCATGTCCTCTTCTTTCAAACCTTATTATATCACATATCGGATGTACAATATTTTAGGTAGTAGGTACACTAGTATTGTGTTATGTTATATTAAGCCTGAATCGAAGCGCGGAGTAGAGATGATTTGAGTTGAAGCAGCATAGAAGTTCCATGGTAGAAACAAAGCTTTATTGGGTGTATCCAGGGCGTCCGCGCGTATTGCGCACCGTGGCACAGCATAAAGCTATATGTAGTTCCACCAGGCGTTGGCAAATGATGATAAAGCGTTCAGCGATGATATATTTCTTCATATATGGCTGCAGTTATGGGGAAACGAAGCGATCTTGAACGTGAGCGTTTCCTGTATCCATATAACACAACCAAAATGATATTGCATCCCAACCCCAACTCCAAGCCCCAAAAGAAGGACATGGACAGAATACTTATTTGTCAACCGTGAAGAATATCTAAAATTATAAAACTTGGTATAAATGTTACCCTCAGAGATCTTATTAAAGTACCATGAATTCTTCAATCTAAGTCTATAAGCAGTTCAATCCCAATACTACTTTTATCAACATGCGATAATCTCACGTAGACCATTGGAATTGAACTTAATGGAGCACAAGTACACGAAGAAGAAGAACTGTAAAGCTGGAACTAATAAACGGATATTAGTCAATAACGGGAATTAAGGGCTTGGCCTCATGTAACCTTTTTTTGGAAATTGCTCTCCCCTGATGAGGTTAACCAATGATTTAACATTGAAAAAATATTTAAAAAACGCAAAGAACCGTTCTAAAAATTCACTTATTCAATTATTAATGATATTGTGTGGTTTGTATTACTGACTTCATTGCGTTTCCTGCGCGGAACCGGTTTTTGTTCAGCTAATGTTTATTGGGAGGGTTTTTGGTAGGTCCACTTGGTCATTACTTAATAATCTGGTACAGTATTTATAGTTGGAAATGTTAGGATCAAAATCAGCAACCGTTGAACAGATCAATCCGTTAAAATTTAGAGGACATGGTTCTCTCATCCACTTATTTGGTACTTTGTTTCTGATCAGCCGAAGGAGTACTTACACTTTGAAAGGAAATTCTTTCCTCTTTCCTTCTTTCCATAAAATCTTGTAACTTGGTTCATGCTGAGCTGATGTTGAGGTTGCATTATTAAGTTATAAAATATATACGTGGACATCTCTCTATAGTTCTTACTGAATAAAGGTACTTCTCTTCTTTGCTTAGTTTTGCGGTTTGGAAGGGCAGAAGAAACTCAGTGCTCTTATACTCACACCCAGTGCTCTCTCTCGTAGCTCGCAAATCCTGTATTTCACAATCTTCTATCGACACCGACCGACACGGTGCCGGAGTTAAATCAAGTTTCCAACCGACTCTCCAACCATCCCGCTGTATGGCCAAAAGTAAAAAATTTTATAACTTATTGACTAACGTGCACTAACATCGTCTCTCTTCACATGCATGTGCACGAGGACTCGCGACTAAATAAGAAATAACAAAATTGTAAGACAACAAGCAACAAAACAACAACAAGAGAGGTAGAAGGAAAAAAATGTAAAATGAAAAATGTTGGAATAGACAAGGCAGGCAGACAAGGCAAATAAAGCATATGCAGATTGTTATATAGAGTTATAAAGGTAGAACGTTTTTATTTGTGCTCAGCATTGAGCATATAAGAACTGTGCAGTGTGTTAGTCGAAGAAGAAGATTAAAGACGCTGGACGACTCTACGTGTATTCGAAGATGTTGCTTTACCTTGCGCTTTTGCATGAGGTATGAGAGCACGAAAAGAAAAACGCGAAATGAAACACGAGCATATACTTTGAACTCGTAAACAATTTCAACGCAGAAAACGTCGAAATGCATTTGAATTATTTCGTTTCGTTTCGACGTATAGGGAGAATTGAGGCTTACCTACATCTTTATTTATAAATCCCTCCACATTGCAAATTCTGGAATCAAACGAACAACAACTTAACGAATAAATGTACAGATGAAACAAATATTTTTAAATGTCTTGTGCAAATTTTTCAGTTTGGTGTTCAGCTCACCTCTATGTAAGCGAAGGAATTAAAGAAAAATGTTTTTCTCGCACGATTTTCATTATAGTTTTGCATTTTCTACAATTGCATATAGTTCTTCCTTTGCCACAGTCTCTAGTCTGCCAGTCATGTTTACGATTAAGTTTTAATCCAATTTTATTCATTCCTACGGTATTTCTACTTCTAATTTACGTTTCACGTTAATATATCGAAGCGAGTGAGTTGTTTTTCTCGTTGTTTGCTCGTTACAAAACGTTCTAGCTTAAAATTTATTCACCTCAAACACGAACTTTTCTTTTGTGTTTTGCTTTGCTGCAAATCTCATTTTTTTACTTTCCAGCCACATATCCAATGAATATAGGTATAGGACAGGAAGAATAGGTGATCACGAAGAAATCAAAGTCGTATTTCTTCCTGATTCCTGGAAATCATTTCTGAACAATTTCCACTTTCCGATCAGAATTAATTCCATAATCAACGATTTTCTACGAAATCGCAGTTTACATGGTCGGAAGGTTGTATGATTCGAATTTAACGTACCGATTTATTATATTTTATAATTTGCAATGAACTGAGGGTTACACAACTCGTCCTTAAGTAGCCTTACGGTATAATTTAAAGAATTCAATATAATGTGAGCAAATTGTACAAATTATAAACATGAAATCGGATAATTTCCTACAATTTCCTGCATTTTGCAAGATCTTATCTTAATCTATAATCTTACAGATTATTCTTATTTTTGGGCCTTGCCGTATTTCTCAAGCTTAAGGTGTTACTCTTACTTTTTTTCCCGTTTTTCTGAGCATAGGACGCTGCAAGTCACCATCAACATGAATATTATGTAAAATAAAATGAATGTAAAGTGGTTAAAATGATCTGCAATTTACGTTTTCTTTCGCATTTCATAGTTACCTATATTACTTATATTATGAACGCACATTCACGGAGGTAGGCCTTAACCCTCCATTTTATGGATGATATAGTTTGATGGCAGCATTGTAAAATGCATTTTAAAACGTGTTAAAAAGTATAATTATGTTAATAGCTCAAACGAAACTTTCATAGGTATAATATGCACTTGTGCAAGGCACAAACATGACTTTGTACATACATTTAAGGCACAAAGTGCACTTAATCTTAAATAAGCAAAAAGTGAATGCAAGATTACTGATTAAAACAATTATATTTAATTAGACACCATGTTAACTAACTAGGTACGTATACTTTTATTCCTTTCTTGTAAGTTTTGTTTTGTTAAAGTTGTAAGAAGTAAATTATTCCCGGATGACTAATGTTGCCCATGTTCTGTTTGTTGCTTCGCTTGCTGTTGTTGTTGTTGTTGTTTATGCAGGGATGAGGAATTGGTCGCGGCTACAAGGACCAAACTCATACAACGTGGCGCACCCCCTATAATAATTCGTTCGTTCGTTTGCGGGAACGTTGGTGTACCCACCCGTTGGGGGGGAAAACGGAGGATGTGCCGGCGTAGCGAATAGATGCTCTCATTGTAGAACCGTTTTGCTGGTTGCTGGTTGTTGTGTGTTATATATGGTTGTTTGGTTCGTTGTATATTATACAATTCAACGAGTAATGTTGCCAACGTTATTAAGCCTGCAGTTACTCACATTGTGGTTTCTACGAGTGAGTTATTCAAACCGATGTTTAGCACTTCTCTCGCTATGCATGTATAGCTGCTTCAATATCTGTTGAAGAAGAGATTATACAGTAGAAGTAGAGTGGTGGATACAAATGTGAGCAATATTTTGGAAATTGCTGTATTTTAGGGGCTGTTCAATATGAGGAAACCGCCAAAATTACAAAACATCAAGAACCAGTGCAAATTCTCGAGAAATTACTCGAGGTAAGGAATATTATGAGAGATGCACTTTGGTACCATACAAAAATGCTAAAAAACTGCGGCAAATGCCCATAAAAAAAACTTTCTAATTTTTATTGGACCATGCAAAATTGAAAATACCTTTTCATATTTTCGTACTTCTGTACCTATAGCCAACAAAATAAAATATTTTATTGTGTTATATGATAAAAAATAGAAAGTTTCTCAATATTTTCCCAAATTCCTAGCTTTCTCTTCCAATATCCCTGATTTGGTGTTGTTCATTGCTGCTATATAGCTCATAAATACGTTTTTTTTTATGTACTGTATCTATCGGCATCCATCAATAGTGTTAGTGACCAAATAAATATTCACCCGGTTTGTATAAGCGCCTCCCTGTTCCATGTCCCTGAGCCAGCTCCCTGGCTGATGCCATATTGATCGGCAATAAGTTCAATTATCCATTGACAGATTACATTTGCTGGTTATAAACATAATGTGAATTTATACACTGTGTTGCTCCCATTGTTTACGACCCATCGTAGATAATCGTTTACGCCATGTATAGGTATACTCGCGGAAATTCGCTAATATTATTTTGTTTGCCTTTATTTGGTTGACTGGCTTATAGGGAAATTTATAATATTTTCATTTACACTTTTACCAACTGAATAAACCATAATTCAAATTAATTCTCCAAATAAATTTAGGTATATCATATATTTTTAATTATACTTTATTATTTTGTTACAGGTGAGTTTCTATATGGTCCTATATATAGACGAGGACACCGAAAAAGGGTTTGAGTTCAATAAATCACCCGAACAAAAAAAACTGATGGATGATCAACACTTGGTGAAGTTGTAAGTTATAAGTTGTTTATTGACAGTAGCTAGCAATTCAAACATTTTCATCCCTCTATGCGCCTATGGTTTCCACTGCTTTCGCAATGTAGTGCAGAGGATATCGAAGAGGGTGGGGTATCAAACTGGTAGTTAGTAATTAACCGGGAAACAATAGCTCGACGCGAGTATATTACACGTTGTATTTACAACCCTCATCGAGCGTTACGTGTCGTTCTGGTGTTCGTTTTGGCATTTGCTTGCTTCATTTTATCTCGCTCTCTATATATATATATAGTTATGCCACCGACACGTTCATACCTCAATAATTCGGGCTCAGGCCTCTATACCTATATACATACAGATCGGAAAGTTTGCGAACAATTTAATACAACAACAAGCAATAACAATGTGTGCGGATGTTTTATTGCCATTTCGGCTCCGGTTATTGCTGTATTGGTTTGGTGATTTTGTTGTTCGCTTTGTCTTCATTAGATGTCCTTCGTTCGTGAACAGGTCGCACGCATATACCTATATATTGCTTAGAGACTGGGAGCTGATGCTGAACCGATGTGAGGACCCGGAAAGGGTCATGTCGCCTTGTCTCTTCTGTGAAGGGTGTTTTCCGAACAGCTTCGGAGATGTAGTCCTTTCTTCTCGACGCGGCTGTGGGCAACCGGCCGTGATATTATATTGCGCTCTTCACGACCATTCGTACGTGTAATGACCTGACATGGAAGCGTCCTTGTCCTCCCTTGCAGCTCCCACCAACTAGTAGGTATTTGTTTTTCCAGGAGCAGTCAAATAAAGCTAAGAAAAAGTAAGTTGATATCAAAATTTTGCGTTTTTAGCATTTTTTGGGTATTTTTTTTATAGTGGTTTCCACCCTTGGTAAGTTATTTAGGGGGAGAGTCGTCGTTTTGACGGAAAGAGGGCCTGTTTCGGAGAAACGTTTAACTGCTTCGTAACATCGTAATGTCGCAATATAATAATACAGAAAGCAATTTAGCAAGTTTAGCAACCTGTTTGATGAAATTCTATAGTTGGTCATAAACTCGTCAGTCTTCCGGTGATATTGTCGGGGAGGATCCCATCATCACCACCATTTGCGAAAATATAAATTATTCAGTAAGGACCTTGATCGCTTTTAAATTTCCAAATTATGTCTGTATACGTTGAACATTTTAAAATCCTGAAAATCTTTCAATGACTTTCAAAGTCGACTTTCTTTCCCCCTTGAAATTCTCTTCAAGAGCAAAACGGAAACAAAATGATGAAATCATCACATTTGGAATGCAGCAGGCGCAGAAATGTGTAAATATTTTTTAAATATTTAATGAAAATGGTTTCCTTTATGTTCTTTTTATACGCTTCGCGTTTCTGACTTCATATGTAGGATCTGATAATGCGTCATATCCACATTGAGTTCTTCGCTTGGGAAATATTTAAAATGGCTGCTTTATGTTGTAAGTACGTTCAGACTTGGCAATAACGGGTCACCGCCTGCATTTTTTCTTCCAACTTTGCGAGTTTTCACCACGCAAGTACTGGATTATTCAGCAAACGCAAGAGAGAGAGAGAGAGAGAGAGAGAGAGAGAATGTGAATGTGAGGGAAATAGAATAGCATGAACTATTGTTGTTGTTTTGTTGGTAGCCTGGTGTATTTGTGATTTTAGTAACGCAATTGCAGCACATGCAAGAGTATATACAATGAACACAACTTTATCGCAACTGTGCCGCCCCCAAATACAGAAAGTATTGTGGATTTTTCAAACTTTTCCAGTTCAAGTTTTCCATGAATGAATGAATGTCGTATAAATTTCACTGAAAAATGCGATACTTCCAACGGTTTCACAGATTTCAGAACGCAAAAAATGCTCCAAGAATAGAAGAAATAAAATATGTCCTTAGACTCAATAAATTGCAAAAGCATTTTTCACGCTAGGACTCAAGTTGAAAAGTTCTTTTTTCATTTTAGTTTATAAGAATTGCAAATAAAATGGGACTTTCTCCAGGGACTACAAAAATTTTGGAATGTCAAATGTTCCAACTTCAAAATCCTTTAACTTTTCGAACTTTAATGCATTCAGAACACTTAATGCGCTTTATGACGTTGTCATGAATAATAAGTTCATCATTATGTTTTTCATGACTTTATAATTCTTTAAAAAAAAAATGAATAAATAATTGCTTTGATAGTTTGATCATTTTAGGGCCTTTTGAAATAATTATTTCTTATATTAATGAAATTTAAATTTTACGGTTTTTGATTATTTTAAGTTTCATGTTCCTGTTTTTAATAAACTTTATACTTACATTAAACTGAGTTCGGATATAAAAAGATGCCCATATTTATGATTTCTGAGTAACCACATATTATACATATACATTAAAAACGCTTTTATTGTTATTTTATTTATGAGAATCAATTAGCGATGTAGTTTTAAGTGAGCACATTTATTCCAGCTCTTTTTGATATAACATGACATGAATGACTTTGGTGTGGTCACCACTCTACCAACAAATTAAGAAGAAAGAAATCAACAAGTGACAAGACAACAAAAATCGAGAAATAAAAACAGAAAACGAATTAAACATTCTAGAAGTGTTTACAATGTGAATATGAGTTTTAGTGTGGTTTAAATTGTTTTTAAATGAAGGAATTTTATAAATATTTATAAATCATTAAATCACGTAACAATCGACTTACCTATAAAGATACATTAGGACTTGAAGATTACACTTATCAAGATAAATCATCATTCTTTCAACATTTTTCCAGGTATTAATCATTCTGCATACTATATGTGATTCTATAAACTTTTTTTTCTTAGTTCTTAAGTTTTTTTTGTACTATTTTATGTAAGATCAAGTAATCTATGAATTGTGCTATATATGACTATGACAATTCTATATATTCAAGCAACTTTTGCAACCAACAACAAACCAGCAAATAGATAGATATACATTGCACGTAACTCCATACAATGGGAATAATTTAAAATTTTAATTCGTCCTCTGTTACTATATGGCGCATGCATTTCCATAATAGAGTTATAGTACTTGTTCTCGTTAGGTCATATATCACGGAATTTACCGTATGTGTGGGTCTTTCCAACATTGCACCATACAATGCGGTACAACATTTAAAATCGAAACCAAAATGCTTTTTGCCTATTCCTATATTTCTCTTCGCAATAACTCTCGCAGAATAGCCAATGCAAGCAATTTTATGATAAACGACTTTCAGCCTATAGATGAGACTTCCATTTAAAGTGCGTGTAAGTTGAGTCATTGAGTCGCATGATATTTGGGGTTGTTCTTGTCCTTGGACACATTAGGATTACAAGAAGTCACGTATAAACGTGGGGCAGACATTTATTACTTATTGATATCCCTTCAGTATTTCAGTCATATCGACATGAACGAAGGGTGAGGTGATTGGTTATTGAGTGCCTGCCATATAGTGGCCTTCCAACAGGACAGATGCCTCTCTCGATCCTTGTGTCTTTGCTTTGCTATATGTACTTGCAATAATACATTATGCACCTCAATGGTTTTTACTTATTTACTTTACTATACACAATGTGCATCGAAGACGAAAGATGAGCGATTTTAAATAAAGCCATAAAGGCGTGTTACACCCTTGGGACATACACATGCATATTTTGCAGCACAAATCAAAAATGACGTTTTGCAAATAACTACCCATACTTGAAATGAAATATTTGTAATTTTAATAAATAATGGGAAACATTTAGATAGCAGATGTTTATCGGCCACAAATCAGCAGTTCAAGGGATGTTGTGACTTTTTTATTTTACGATTTAACGCTTTTTAGTACCAAAGAAAACAAATTTAATTCTAGAAATTTCATTTTCTTTCATTCTTAATAATGACGAAGGCAAACATGAAGGATTTCATTATTTGTTCCATAGTTCTCAATAAGAATCAACTTTGTTTTTTGTATGCTTAAATTAAAAAAAGGTTTAAAACACAAAGTCGCCAGATCGTTCTTTGTGACACGCCGCGAACTTCTTAAGTTAGTAGTTTGTGCTCAAAAAGGTGGAAAGAACTGTAACGCGAAACGTGTCCGCGTATGTCGCGCAAGTTTTTTCCCCTTTTAACCGTCCTTGCTAAGCTGTTACCAGCAACAACTTTTGCATCAGCAACGAACCATTCGCGCGAGTTCTTTCGTGTTTAAGGTTTGGAAAATGTCGGCGTTTGTCGCAATTTAATTGATTTCGCTACCAACTTGGGTGTCGATCCTTGGCTCTGTGCTACCATTACGCACGTCCGACAATTGTACCCAACATCAACATGTTGATGATGATGGTATGACAACGGTTTTAGAGAAACCTGCATAAAAATGTAATTTTCAGTAGCAATTAACAACAACGCGCTGGGTTCTCACTTTTATTTCATCCTTTTCGTTCGTTCGTTCGTTGCGATTGGCGGTTTGACTTTAAACACACAGATCAAGAATTTTAATTCTACTATTTTTGGTCTGAATTTTCGACTTGCAACTGGAAATTAAACAAATGCATTAAAATAATGCATAAAACTTGTATACTATTTGAACGCTTAACTTTAGATTCAACGTGTAAATCGTATTAGTTGTTTGAACAGTGTCCAATAAGACCTGACGCTTTTGTGCATGTAATTGGATTTTCATTTCCGACGCTTTCGGAATTGCGAGCGCTCACACAGATCAACGATCGACCCGAATGAGAAAAGAACGAGGGAGCAAACAAACACATTCAGACGCCAATAACTTTTGTACTTATAAGAAAATACACAGAGCGCGGCTCTAAACACCGACAATAAGTGGAACGGTCAATCGACCACTTAGAAAATTTTAATTGGCCACGAATACGAACAACCACATGCCGAAAGCTCAAAGCTTTCTTTTTCGTTGATTTTTACTTCTATTCTTTGCCAGTTACCAGTATCGGATTTACACCTACAAAAATAGCACCTGAATAATAACAAATCTTTAAAAACACAAATCCGGTGCTGTGGGTTTACCAAGTCGGTTTTTGCACAGTCTTTCATATGATATTGAAACTTATCGTTGTATTAGTTGTAAAGTAAAGCCATTGTGCATTCGCGACACGTACACCGATTTATCATCGCGGCTATAAGTTGTGTAGAAGCCAGTATCTACTAATATTATTAAAATATTCGCTTTGGTTGGTTGCCGAGCAACGAATCGACATTGGCGCATAATGGGCAAAAAGTGGCTGCGAAAAAGAAACTTGTTACGACAAGTAAATGATCAGAACACCGGAACTGAATGTTATTAATACATATAAAGGAATGGATGAAGCAGGTGCTACCAGGTGCTGTTTAATGCGTCTTGCCACATCCAGTTATATCCTTGTTATCGCCGTTTAATTAACGATCACAAATATTTTATAAACAAAAATAAATCTCACTGCAACTGCATTAATTTATTTTTAGTTTTTTCCTCTGATGCTAAAACTTGAATTTGCAATCGTGCGATGCATGCACGGTTTAGTATCTCTTCTTGATCCTTGCGCGCTTGTGTGCTTGTTGCTCATTAAGATGGACTATACCATGCATGCACCGTGGATTGTCCGCAAAGAAAGACCAATGTCTCCCAATAAGTATCGTTAAAATCACTTCGCTAATTGCACCTGAAGGAAATCGCAAATCGTGGTTCTCGGTGGCGGCCATGAACTTACACGTAGGTATATATATATACTTCGATTCTTGATTTAACAATTCTCCCAAACTGCTTCAGACGCACTGGAGGCAAAAATGTGCTCGACGAGAATGTGGACGAAGACTCATTAATAATAATAGAATTTTCCACGCTTCACAGCTCCATAATAAATTACACAGTTTTCGGTGCGTCCATTAAAATTACGCCGTACATTATGCATCCGCACATCTATGGCGTACCACCTCTCGCAACCACAAATAAATCAACTATACGTTGACGTGAACCTAAACTGTGTGACGATAACAATCCTATTCATTTATTCACACTCGTAGATACCTCGTTAAGTTCACCACTTCCAAACAACGAAAGTTGAAACTCGTGCGTACCCTAGGAATTGAGATTGGTACCTACCTGTATTTGATGGTACGCCTATACTTAAAATCCGCGCGAAAAAGCAATAAAATTATGGTATAAATAGTCTTAATAGATTTAAAGTACTAATAAGCCTTCCTCTGAGTGAGCAATAATTGTAAATCCAGCCTGCAGTTAACAATAATCACGTGGCTACGGGTACCGCCTCTCATTGTTTCTAATTATAGTCTGCGAATGGGACGAACTCGTAGATATATCTGAAGATATAACTTCGAGTTACAATGCTATACAGTCTAAAGACAACAAAACCCCGCAACGATCGCATTCAATTTCAGTTGCAATTGAACGTAACCCATTGTGACTAATGGGTAATACCACATTATTATACCAAGCTTATTATTCAAGGTGTACCATGATTTTGCTAGTTTAGTAAACGATTGAGATGGACATAAACATTAGAACTTGCAGTTATATTATATTTTAAAATTGCACAGCAGCCTCACACCTCTACCGAGATGGTAGAACATTCACGCTAGTTGAAGGTATGTCATCAACGTGTGGTAATCTTAGTAATCACAGCAGTGATCCAATTGGAAAAAATGTAATATCAGAAGTAGTTTCACGGGAAGTATAAATAATTGTAATACTTCAAACCAAATAGGATTGATCAGAACAGAAATCAATCAGTCTATATTATTAGATTAGATCTCATGGTATGTCTTGTTTATTATATACTGATAAATATTTCGAGTTAAGTTTTAATAGAAACAAGTTCATCTTTTAAAGGGCAATTTAATGAAAGTGGACGTATGTGAGGGCCAATTATATTTAATAAGTATCAATTTTTTTTCAATAATTCTTCATTATTGGTTCATCTGTTTTTTTTTTGTGGATCGTCGTTGACGGTACTTGATATTCTCTATATAGCGTTTATGTTTGCTCTTGTTTCTTCATTTTGATTTTGCTTCTCCTTCTGCAGTTTTTCGACTCATCTCTTTTTTTTACTCTTTGATTTTTAGCTTTCGAATTGACGATCAGCTTTTAGTTATGTATAAATACATGGCTAGTAAGAAGTCAACTTGGGAGGTCTTCGTCTCTCTGACCAAGACTTAACTCTACACAACCAACATTTCTCTTGCAACTTTACTCTACTGAAGTGGGATGAACTAAAATCAACTTCTTGCAATTTATTTATATAATTTACATTTATTCTTATTTCTTAAAAGTTTTTTTCGAATTAGCAATGATAAAGAGAATGGTGGGGTGGATGCGATCATATTGATAGTGTTTCGAACAACGAAAAGTTATTTGGAAGCATAATTACTAGAATCACATCGTACCTTCAAAAAATGTCATTGGTCGGAATTCGCGTTTGCCGCGCGATACAATGCAATCATGTTCATTCTTTAGCTTTTCTGCGTGTGGGAGTACAAGTGGAACAAATTTTTGTTCGCGTTTACTTTTGATTTCTGCATGCTGAAAACACCAAACGTACTTAGTGGTAAGTATTAAGTACGTGCTACTGACTTAAGTGTTTCCACATTTTATAACGCTTGCTATAGTCAGCATTTCTTTTGGCTTTTACCATTTTGCGCTTCGTTCTTTGATTAAAATTACATTACATGTAAACTTGCCGGCGAGCTTGTTTTACATTCCATTGTTTGCTGCATTGATGTTATACCGTTGAAGGTATGAAGTTGCGAAGAAGAGGCGAAGATAGAACAAAGAAGATTCGTGCCAGAGCGGCACGATTTCCATCCCTTACTCTTCGAAAATCCTCCTACTTCATCTAAGTACCACTATATAGTCAGTCCACCAAGCGAAAATGTTCGCAAAGCAATAATATTTGTGTTTATGTTCGATTGCGTGTTTATATAGGAAGAAAAACAATAGGAAGAGAACGATGAAATGTAATAATGTAAAATTTAATTTTTATCACAACACAATCGGCAAAAACAACTAGAAAATAAAATGTACATACATATAATGACTTTATTTTGTACTTTTGTAAACATTTTAAAGTTTAAACAATATCTCAATAAAACATTTGCACTATAGCATTTTTAAATGTAAACACTTTTGAGGCTGAAAGAGCGCACCTTTTCAAAACTAAAAATGTTGCATAATTTTCTGATTTATTTAGATACTTACTTTCATTACAAAAAGTTATTTAAGTTATTTAAATGAAGAATGACTTGTAAATTATTAATGCTGATGGATGACTTTGACATAAACAATTATAGCCAAAAGCCACAATTTATTCATATTCATCTAACTCTTTCACATACCTATAAATAGTTTGGTCAAATAGTTACGTGCTTTAAATTTATCATTTAAAATTTTTGTTAATTGCGCTTTTAAATTCAATTAAAACATCCAAGAAAATTAAACAATAAATTTCCGGTTCCTTCAGCCTCTTCTCGAGTCCATTTATTTTATTTTCTTATATTTTGTCGTTAGGTAAAGTAATATTTTCTGTTTGTTTCTGTTGTCTCTAGTTTTGTCATGTCTCTGAAATGTTCGTGCTATTAAATCAATGCGACCCCATTGTCGATGGTAAGACGTAGATATCATGCACGCGCATTTCCTCCCATGCCCACAATTTTACTCATACTTGGATTTGTGTGTTTGTGTCTAGTTTTTTTTTTTTTTGCTTTCCCGAAACGTGCTTTTATTTATTACGTACTTATCTCGAGTGTTTGATCGACTAGCATGCTAGAACTAGGAAGGTATGACACGCATAGAACAAAATCTGCCATATTGTTTCTTGAAGCAAGTAAAAAATTTAAATCCCAAAAATATCGTGTTTCCTCCGAGTTTTGAACGGACATGGGTACAATGAGACAAGGGTCGGACATTGTTTTTTTTTTTTTTACCAAATGGTCATAGATTAGAAACGTGGGTATCCACCAACGACCAAAATGTTAGTTAGTGCAGGAGGTGTTTATAATGCCATAAAATTAGGATTTTTTAAGCGCATTTATAATGGGTGGCCGCCGCCGCCGTGTAGCACCAATTAGCTTTGTTTCTTTTCATTTATTTTACATTTACTTTTCGGTTAGTAGTCATTTGTTGGCACTCTAATTGCCGCGTGACTTATTGATTTTATGAATTTAATTTTATCTTCTTTGCATTGGCTTAGCGTTTACTTTAGGCCGAAACTTACTAATTTCGCGTTTGGGCTTAGGTGGGACGACATGTTTACAGCTACAGCCTTACAAAAGGACTTAAAACAGTATGGGTCTGAGACAGAAGTGGAGGAGGATGGTAAACTTATAAAGTTATGCGCAACACGTAAACTATACCCGCCACAACCAGCACTAACTTATAAAACGTGTTTGCTGAAACGCGCCCTTGTAAATTACCATTTAGGCTTTCATTATAATGACGCACACCCCTTCGAGGAGCACATTCGGTAACTAATACCTCACGCCTCGCAGCCTCATACCCATCTTAGGAAGCTATCTCATATTTGCAGTCGTAGCTTGCAAAGAAGTATAACTAAACTCAGTAATTTTTGAAAACAAATGAGACAAAACGAGGGAACTTAGAATATGATTAAATCTCAGAAATGCTCCTAAGAGTGAAGGAGTTATAATTGTATTAATTACATATTCAAGGCATACCTATTATACCCAAGATTCATGATGGAATTATATGAGAGTAAGTTTTATTCTTATTTTTGACCTGGGCTTGCTCATGTGGTATTTGTTTTTTTTGGGAAGAATTAGTTTTCAGGAGCGCAGAGTAATTAGAAAGATAGCCAATTTCTCAAAGGGGGGTCCACTGCTCCATCGCAAGGCGAAACGGCAGCATATCCGCCGAAACTCTTGGGTTGTACCCCACTCAAAATGGCTGGCATGTAATACGTTTGCGTTCTCTGACATGGGAGCCTGCACGCTGTGCCAACAAGAACCACGTTGATTTATTACCATTGCGCCGTTCGCTAGTATATCTCACCCTCCTCATGGTGCCTCATACCAACACCAACATTTTATTGTATCAAAAGGATGCTGAACTTTCAAATTAATCTAGAAAGACTAAACTAAGAAGAAATGGAAGAATATTAAAACTCATATATGGGTAATAGTTGAATGGAAGAAATTTTGTAACTGATACGAACACACACGTGTCTTGGACCAAGTTAATGTTTTTTCTTCGTTCCTTATGGGTCCATTCGGACACATCCTTCATCCTGTCGCTTGTTTTACATACATTTATCTAAATGTATATATACGACATATACACCCACTTAGCGGTTAGTTTCATACTCATTCTCACGCCGCCTGCAACGCCGACACACAACAGTCCTGTAGCTTATTAACTTGAAAAGATATTAGTAACGTTTTTCTACATTTACAAATATAGTATCACAAAAGCAACTTTTCATCTTCAACCGTACCGAACCGCCACGCCACTCATGGTTTAAAATGATATACGATGGCTTTTATCTTCCTTCTCCGCGCTCTTCATGGACTAATCATATTCATATGGTTCTTTCTGTATACCACATCATACTACCGCACTGCCATGGAAGATACTCATAATCATCGATTCTGTTTATCAAGCTAATGGGCCTATTGAACTAGGCTAAGCATAAGCAGACATCAAAAAGTCAGCGTTGTTGTGTCTGAAATATTACACTTTTTTTGCCAACTTTCTATTCCTGGAAAGTATGTATATAAAAAGCTCCGCTGGTTCTATTATTTGAACTATCGGTAGGGTGTCCATTCCTCCGGAGAAATGTGGAACTGTAAGTAACACTTTGTTATAAGCAACTTTCTCCACAAGTTGTAAAACATTTTTTTTGTTAAAAACCATGAAATTTGAAAAACTTACTCGCACGGGCTTCAGTATTCCCATACTCTCATTTCATGAGAGAACGTTCGGTGCGGTAAAATTTTTTGAAGGGTAAAATGTGGTATAGTGTCATCTAAACGCATGTGTGTCCAAATTTTTAAAGACATACAATTTATATACGGGATAAAAGTGTCTTCATGTGCCTTGGAAAATTACAGTCTCCACATATCAGGAAAGAATACCTCATCCATCACTAACTCTCGCTGGATGTTTCGTATACATTTAGGGTCTCGTCTTCAAATGCGAGGGTGCAATATTCAGGGGTTTAACTTGGCACAGCGTACCTACTTCCTACAAACCACTCGCAGTCGCGCTTACGAGTGATTTATGGCAAGGTGTAGCCAGGCCCCGTCTAACCGGTAGCTGTTGGTGGTGCTGCAGCCAGGTTGGGAAAACTGAAACTCTCTCGAGGCGCGTTTTCACGCTTTGAATTTCGTCTAGAGTAAGTACTAGCAGGCGCTTTTTCTACATCTCATTATGCTTCGACGTAAATATACAGACAACAAAGGCCGGCATAGTCAGGTTCCAACCAAACACGTGTAGTTAATTAGAAAGTTTTTGCGCATCTGCTAGAGGTAAATAACGATGATAATGTGGATAAAAACTCGCTTCTGATATCGGCTGTGTTCCAATATGAGGGCGACGAGGGCGTGATTTGTGTATAACATCTGTGCCACTCTTTTCTACACCACAGCACTCACACACACACATTATTTTTATGACTTTTTGTAATTTAGACTGGACGCAATTTTGTCAATTTTCTGTGTTATTTTCACGCGTTTTGAGAGTGGCGGTTAAGAGCGGAAAATGTAACTTCTCTTTTCTTTCATTATAGAACTAGGCCTACTATAGTATAGTTTCAAAATGATTACAAATTTATTGATTATCGATATTCGATTGGTTTCCGTCCGGGTCCACGCCCTTTTTTGATATGCCCAACATAGCGAAATTACTTTATCCTGCTTTGGTTTCGAATGACATGGTTTACTACCTAGTTGTAGGAATAGTGGATAAATCATCCTGGCACCGATTGCAAATTTCGAATTGAACTGAACCGCGCTTGTCAAGGTGCTCAATCGTTCGAGCTATGCCATAGTATACACAAAAAGTAATTAAGCAATAAAATTTACGTCCATCTTTCGTGTTTAATTACCATCTACATCTACAACCATCAAACATAACACATAAAGTTAGTTAGTGGAAGGAAGCTAAACGAAAAGTTGTTTATTTGTTTGAAAAAATATAAAACCCTTAGAGTTTCACTTAATCCAGGACAATAATATAACAAGGGTAAGTTCACATATTTTCTGCAAGCACAAAGTCGTTGCGTTTATTTTTTTTACATTTCCCAAACCGCCAATTGCGCAACTTTTTTCTTCTTTGCTTTCGAGGTCTTTTCATGTACGAATCGTTTATATTTTTGGCCAGGCACTATATACATCAAGGGGCTTTGCTTCCAATTAAAAATAAGACATAAATATATTGCGCCAAATGTAGAAGGGGAGTTCGGTATTAAAAATTACTTTTGGTGCTACAGTTAAAGCTACAAAAACACAAACGTCCTACCTAATAATAGAAGGGGTGGTGTTAGTGTTGGGATTAAATCAAGAAGCACTTACACTCATCGTAGATCGATTCAGCGGCCACCATAGCGCAGGGAAAATTTTGGTATTTATATTGCTCCCGCAAAAGATAAAGGAGTTTCCTCCTTTGCGAAGGCATGCGAATGCTGAAGGAGGATCAGAGAAAGAATAGCACGAAGACGCACAGAGTACCGGATGGAGCCCCTTATTGAGGGGTTGGTTGTTAATAAAACAGTCGGAAGATAATTAGTTCCGCGACACCCTTTTCAAAATTGGGGTGCGTGTGACTTACAACTGCTATTTCGCCATTTTTCTGATCACAATAACTGCGAAGAGAATTAGAGAACAATTTACCGTTTAAAAAATTACACTAACACGTTTTATATTCAAATTTCGAGAATTCCTTCGACAAGTCGATTATTTCTGTATATCCCATCACACTCGTTAGCAGTACACTGGTGGAAGCCTAGTCCCAAAGGTCTTCATAATTCAAAAATCGACAACTTTTTCTTGGGGCTATACTGTAAATTGGTGTTGTTGCAGTCCTCTTCCAATTTTCTCTTGCGTTTGTTTAGTCTTGATTGTATACTGTCGTTCAGAAGTTAAGTCGGATTACCTACCACAAGTTGCAATTTCTGCTGCGTTGCGCCACGCGCAGTAGAATCAATTCGATTGAATTGGAATACGACACGTACGACGCTCGTAAAGATAATTATCCGACGACCCATAGCACACAAGCACATGGAGGTGCGGTTGCCTTCAATTGGATTATGTACAGATTCTATAACTCAATCAACACCACAGACTGTACATACTATGCCGGCTCAACAAACAACTCAGACAGGAATTGTGGACTAATCCAATAAATCGGCTAATCCTAGGACGAAAACTTAATGAAGACTCCGGAAGTTGTTGACTTTTGTTGAAGTTTTTGAGTACTCATTGCAATTCCAGAATTTCCATGTTTATCTTCGAGCCTTTATTAGTCCTTAGCATTGACTGGATGAAAATTTTATTGTGCGTGCCTTTATTTGTCGTCGACGAAACGAAATATGTTTACGCAACAAAAAACCCTCTTCTCCATCTTAGTTGATATGAAAATTGCTTTAGTTTTAGACAAAAAGGAATGTAGGTAGTGCAACTAAGCGCGGAAAGAGATACAGAATGAAAAAGAAGAAGAAGTAAATATTCACCCTCGATTTAGTTATATGCCCGTAAATAACTCAAGGCATCTTGTGAAAGTAATATTACTTTTCCTACCTACAACTACCACTAGCCGGGAACCATGTATATACCTATAATTCTGATACTCCCACTTTAGTCTTATATTATATGTATAGCTAAGGGTTGAAAATAAAGTATGGTCCCTTTCCCATTCTTCTTATTTTTCTCGTTCTGTTTGCATTCTTGTCTTTTTCTATTTTTGCACAACGTTGCTTTACCGTGCAGGGTGGCGCAAGGTGGATTGTGAATACCTTCTACATAGTTTCATTCAAGGGACGGGGTGGAGACGCGTCGCACGTTTGCCATTCTCGCCCACCCTGAATGATTTGTCACCCTATTTTTGCGATTGTATGCAGTAACGTTACGTATTGCCATGAGCGATTCCATTCCAACTAAAACGAATTCAGAACTTGCCATTGCCACGAGGCACGACAAGAAGAAGAAATGAGTTCGCATCAGGCAAAAAAAAAAGACTAAAGAGAAGCGGAATGAGCTAAAGGGACCAATTAAACTCGAACCGCACAGATAAATCTTGCGGGACTACCATGAAATTATCAAATTTATCTCTAACTTGTCTAAAGTCTAAATGAAGAAAACGAAACGAAGCAAAGCAGCAAAAGTGCACAGTACGTGAAGTGGATATGAAAGTAGGCAGAAGGGAAAAAAGCGGGAAAAAGAAGGAGGTGTAGTTTTGCGTTAAATGTATGATACCTAATTCAATGGGGGGCGGCTTAATCAGCAAAATCCATTATTGTTAGTTATACGCTGGTAATATTTTTTTTCTATATTTGCTTCGGGGACTGCGACTATATCTAAAAACTTTCCACACTAAGCACAAATATGGGGACATTTATAGAAGTGTAGAAAAGAGTGCAGAATGGAGTAACGCATGTAGATTGAAAGTGGGCCTCCCCAAAATTGATCAAGTTGTTCAACCGCCATGAAATTCCATGAGTTATTTTTATTTGGTAATTTAGTTTATTGCATCACCACCACCATCGAACAAAAATAGCCTTGTGAGAAGATGGAAAGCTGCTGGAAGGAATATCGGGGGCGGTATACTTAACATAGCCCATGATTGTGCACCACACAGTCCTATGTTTGCTTACTCAAAGGTTCATGCGGTTGATTTCACTCAAGGGAATTTTCATCTACCATCCAAACTATACTTTAGCAAACTAAGAAAACTTAGTATATATCTACAAACAACGGAAAACTTTCGTTGCAACTTCGACAACTAAATGAAGAAGAAGTCTTTTGACATTAATTTTGCAGTGTGTATATATAGTTTATATGAAGTAATAAAACAGTAAACAACAAATTCCAATAAATACAAAGTTTTTCTTGTTGTGGTAGTTCAAATTTGACGGTTATTTATATTAAACTGCTTCGTTTTGCAGTAGTTGAATACTTTACGATCGAAAATGTGAAGTGTGGACCCATAATTTAAATTTCGATGCTCTGATACTCAATTGCGCATATACATTGCTCACAACAGCCACACACAAAATAGTAATTGCATGATTTAAATGTAAATAACTTAATTACAGACTACTTGAACTCATTTTTCTTTTTTTTTGCTCGTCCTCCTGCTCGGTGTACTTATTGCAGCCAATGATAGATAGCAACAACGTTTTGGTTCAGTGCAAGTGTTTATAAGTGGTATGAATATCATGTGTGTGTGTGTGTGTGTGTGTGTGTGTGTGTGTGTGTGTGTGTGTGTGTGTGTGTGTGTGTGTGTGTGTGTGTGTGTGTGTGTGGATGATAAAGTTAAGGAGACTTCGCCCTGTCGGCGAATATTCGATATTTACGATCGAACAGATAAGATCGTCCTCCATATATATTCCTACATACACGTTTGCTGGTTGATAGATATTGAAGGCGATCGCGATATCGCATCTTCATTAATGATTTCGTTGGCTCGCGATCGAGACGCGTTCTCCAGTTCTCGTTTTACATATCGCGATCCACGAACGATTACAAACAACAAAATGACTTCAACTACTGAAGATCGCTAATATCCAACCAACGAACGATTTTTAATGGACTCTTTTTGTGCATTTTCTGCTTACTTATATTTATTTGCTTCAATCCTGCAGGAATTATAGGTATATAGGCAAATACACCTGAAATATTGGACAAATTTAGAAAATGTTTCTTTTCAAATCAATTCAGTTGGAACGTGAATGCAAGCAATAACAAATCGTTTATCCTGACAAATATAAAATACAATCATAAATCACCAGCTGACTCCCCAAATAATTCAACTCAACTCAAACTCAAAGGTGATTAATTATACAAGAATGTTTGTACTCAATTTTGATTTTATTTCCACTTCCAGCCCCATATATAGCTTCCAGCATTTATATTTTGAATTATTTCATTGTCAGGAGTTATCATGCAAGTATCGATCGTCCTTGTTCCAGCATCGCCTCCGAACTAGGTATCTCCCTTCAACAATTCCAATCAACCGCACCAATCTTAACTCTTTCCTGGTGCATTCCTGATGTCAATACTATACTTGAATAGTTCTTATTATGGTTTTGCCACATTAGTATTTGTGTCCGTTCATTTCTCATTTCAAAATATTTACGGTGTCCCATAATCCTATGGCTGTTGGTATTTTCTGAAGATAGCCTAAGATCGTAACCATTTTTGACTTTGAGGCTCCCGCTGTTCTATATCTTCTTGCATCCACAAGAAAAACCGTTGGGTGAGAGTACTTTTACCTGACCATGGTGGTTCCTGCGTACGTGGGGCGTGTACACGTATCTTCACGCTGCCCTAAAGGTGCGCAAGGATTTATCTTCAACTTCCATGCTGCAGTTTAGAAAAAACATCGTCCATGATTCTTAACTTTTAGTCATAGAATAAAGTGAGTGTGGCCCAGTCCGTGTTTTAGAAATTCAAGTTTGTGCAGTTGAAGCAGCTTAGTTATAAAACCATTAGGTATACATCGATATCATAGAAACCTTTAAACACCTGTACAATACTCATGTTTATTGACTATAATTATGTTCATTGGTACATACATTCAATATTCAATAAAAACTTTATTTATTTGACTTTTATTGTTGCTACTTCAAACTGCGGTAACTACTACATGAACATTAATTTCCCCTCTGAGTTATTGTGTCTTTTTATTTGGCTAATTGATAAATTAATTTGATTTTTTGTTTGTGTCTGTTGGTATAGGAGCAAATGGACTACGTCGGAGAGGCAGACAGACATATACGCGATATCAGACGCTAGAATTGGAGAAGGAATTTCATACAAATCATTATCTGACGCGGCGGAGACGCATTGAGATGGCACACGCGTTATGTCTGACGGAACGACAGATCAAAATATGGTTCCAGAATCGCCGAATGAAGCTAAAGAAGGAAATACAAGCGATCAAAGAGTTGAACGAACAGGAGAAACAGGCGCAGGCACAGAAGGCGGCGGCGGCTGCATCGATAGTATCCCAAGTGGATCAGAACTAGTGCTGGTCATAATTGTGCACTTAGCGGACGAACCTGCGACGGTTTCTACAATATTTATATATATGAGAAAAGGTAAGCCTCTCGAAACAACTGAGAGTATCTCTATAAGTAGATACCTATATAAATTTCTGAGATATATAATTTAGAAATCCAAAATTGAATTTTGGAATTATCTGATTGAAACCATTTTTTTGACAAGAATTCTAGATAGAAAAGAAAAATTGAACAAGACCACAAATTGTTAAATATAAAAATCATGACAGAATGCGTCTACTTGTTCGCGGTGAATCCCCTCGGCTTTGTATATTTATAATACGAGGGAGTCGGAACCGTGCGCATATAAATTTGTATAAATTACAGATAAGAAAGTTGAAACTAATAAACTATATATTCCAATTTAAATTATCAGTTTTTAAGTATCTCTTGCCGGCGTCGACGATGCCGATTCCCCTCTCGCGGTCTACAAAAAAAAATTACGTGCTAAATGTAAAGACGGAGCTATACCTTTAAATTTAAACAAATACATTTTCGAATTTTATCAAATAATTAACTAGTATCTTCCTAATTTTCATCATAGAATTCCCGTTCCCAGACCTATAGCGTACCTAATACTGTATCTAACTAAATTCACCTGGTTGGTTATTTCTTTGATTTCTTGAGCAACGCCATTCGAGTTCGTGTTTATTGAATCGCATGCACGCAGAGTTGCAGTTTTATTCTCTTCATTCTTCATTCCGCGAATATTCGTTTCGTTTGAGTTCGTGTTCATGGTGCGGCATTTTCAATGTACATACCGTGGGTTTATTTTACCGTCGAACATAGCATGTGCTATGTTCGCAGCTAAGATACACGAGTCAAACACATGGCAGTGGCGATGCACGCGATTAATGATCATGTCCTTACTGTCATCACTTGTCAATTTTGTTTCTTGTTATACTTATTTGAATTGATTCATCAATCAATCTTTCAAGTAACTCATAAAATTCAAATAATCATCAAAATAGCTCTGATATACACACTGACTTGTCATCGTGGTGTGTCGTCGTCCGTCCCACATCCCCACTCTCTCCCCATAGAATTCCCCACTGCCATGAGTTTGACTCGTTTATTTTAGCTGCGAACCTAGTAAGGCATAGGTATACTGTAACTCTGGATATTTTTATCGTAGTCAAATTTAGTTCATACTCAACTTACTGTGAACGCTACGAACGCTAAAAGCGCGGAATTTTTCAGTTATCCCACATTTAGGAACACTGCAAATGAACATTTTGCAAATAAACAGAATTAAATAAAAACACAGGAAAACACTTTATGAACGTAAACGATAAACGAAACACATGCGCGCATTAGCATCAGCGCCAATGTAATCTTTAGTCGGTACTATTTTTCGTAACGAACTAGCTACATAAGAGTTTGCATGCCCCATGAGCATAGGTATGCTATGTTCGACCGTAAAATAAACGCACGGTATAGGTACGTCGCGCTAGTTCGCGTAAATATCTCAAGAGCCGACGACAAACGTTCACGTTATACCGAAGAGATATATTTATTACCAAAGATATATTGAGTTGCATTAAATGATTAATGTTTTAATTAGTTATTCCGACCGTGCCGAGCGCAGCGCGCAATGCGAGCTATCCTTCTTTTCGTTTTCCGATACTATATGCATAGAACGAATTTCTTTATATATAATATGCACGAGTATATACGAATTTAATTTATTTAATACGATTTGCATCGGGACGTTTATTTAAATTTCAATTTAAATAACGAAATTTAAATAACAATCATAATAGGACGCCTACATGCACGTACCAAGTGCGACACCTCCTAATGAATTTACAAATACAATAAAATTGATGCAAATGCAAAAAACAAACAAAGCAGATCGTACAAAGTAATCACTATCAATGTTTCAATTTATTACATCATCATAAGTCGTAATACTGCACGGATTAATCATTTCCACGTTCAAACTTTATTTCGTTTTCTCACTCACTCACAAATATGTCTAAATTTAAACTTTTCAGAAGCACAAAAATGCTGGTGAAAAGCTCTCAGACTGATTTCTAATTATATTTCTTTTTCTACCTCTTAAATCTAATTTTTTGTAAGTATGAAAAAGCTATATAAATAAAATTCATAAGAAATTTTGTAGTGGCACGAGTAGTACTTTATTGCCCTCTGTTAATCGTGGTCGTAAACATAAACTTCTCATATTTGTCGTGCACGCCTATAGGGCGCGTTCTACGCTTAATAACTCTATAGAAAATTTCTTCATAATAACAATTTAAATGACATATATTTGTTGCCATAAAAATTTTCAGTGGAAAATATACAAATTGAATTCGTTTGTTATAAATTTATCCAACTTACAGAAATATTTTTTCTCGTCAAGGAGTAAATACAACAAGAATTTGTATAGACTACTAGATGGTAGTAAAAGTAGTAGTAATAATTTGATTACTACGACCTCATAAAATTTTCAACGGTAGACTTGTGCATCTTTGTAGGTATGTGTTCATTCAGGGAGTCGCGCTCTCTCAACCACTTCCCTTGCTTCCTTCCTGCGTAACGTGAGTACTCCTGCTGATGTTCGTTAGTACGAGTTCTCCACTGCAGCGCAGCTCAACAAAGATTTCAATTGGATTTCAGATTTTATACCCACTAAAGTCGTAAACTGTAATGCCGGTCGTAACTTGTTCGCTCGTGGCTTGCCCGTTAAGTGCGCGGTTCTTTTGTGTAATCGATGCTTTATGTAGTAGTTGGTCCAGGGACTGCTAGGTGGCGGATCATGTTGTAACTTGTATAACTTGCTCGTCCGTCGTCATCAACAAAGTCTCCCCCACCAAATATTGACTGCGTCTCTTTCTTGTTTGTCCCGTGACAAATCACTTGCTCTTGTTTGCACTCATAGGCTTCAATCAAACACCTACCGTTAGGAGAGAAAGAGAGAAGGAAACTTAACGAGTGATGAGCGCGTCGTGTCGTAAACGTAGTAATGCCGTTGCCATTTGCTGGTTTTATGTATTTTATGGTTTGTTTTGATGGTTTTAGAAGTGCCTCCTCGACCCGGACACTAGGTCATGGGGTCTTTACACTTTTATGAACCTTTTCAACTGAGGAATTTTTAATCTTGCACATTTTGCAAACGAAAATGTTTATTGCAATAAAATTTATGCACAGGAGTACCTATATAGGTACGGTACCCCGAATAAATATTTATATTACTGATTTATTGGCTTCAACTACAAACGTGTCTTATCTAGACTAGACATGACCAGTGTTTACCACCATTAAAACCAGAACCAGCCCATCTTTTGGTGAGTTCACGTGAGGCTTGCAATCGAAATTAACATAATTAAACAATGTTTTTGGTAGCGCCACATTTCATAGGATTTTATTTAAATAAACCGACTTTATCTAACCACAGATGCGTGAAATGTCAGTGGAAACCTTGCAAGGATCCCAGAAAATCTCGAATTTAATTCGCTCATTTCTTCAAATGCACATTAATTAATTAATTACAGTGCAAGTGCACTGTATAACCACAGCAAGCAAGAGTCAGTAAAGTGTGAATAAGATTGATTAGATATGAACCAGGTCCAAGACAATGAATTATGTCAGAAAAGTACAATTAAGTCAAGAAGTGTAATGATGTTAAAATGGCTGAGAAATTGAAACTCGATAAAATGAAATGAGAAAATTTGCTTGGAGTTTAATATTTATTTAGTCAAGATTCGAACCCTCTAAGGGGCGACCCCTGAGCGGTCGTTTTTACCAATTTTACGTTGGTTTTATTGGAGTTTTGGAATGTTAGTAGAATGTTAGAACGATCTACTAGCAAATCTCCCAAGCTTAAGTGGCACTTTGGTACTTCGGCACTTCTGCCGAATTCTACCAGAGGGGATTGCCTTCCATTCCACATCTCTACCAATACTTGGAGCTGGTCGCCAAAACCTTATAAAATCTACGAAATGTGTTCACAATAAAGTAGCGAAAATCTATTCCCCCCAATAATGGTATCTGGAGACCAGTGAAAGTAAATTCTCAAAATTGGCAAATGTTTGATAAGCTTGATGTTGTCCGACGGGCAGCTCATGTTAGTGTTTTTTGTGTGAATTGGTTGAGTCCGCCGGGTGGCCCAATGCCACGTAGGTACTGCTCGGGTTATAAACCATGTAAACATGCAACAGAGTAATAGGAGGGACATTACGACTTTACGACCGCGTTTACAGGTCATAAAAATCACTTTAACTACCTCCAAGTGCGTTTAGGCTTTATTACTATATATACTACACTTTCTCTCAATGTGTGTATTAACTTCATTCAACTTTATTCATGCACATACACACACACACAAACATTCGGAATACTACATTCAAATCAACTTGCCACCTCAGCACCTCAAAACATCATAAATATAATAATTGACTTTTAAATACCAGCTTTGTATTTTTATGACCCTATAGTTTAATTATGTAAATATTGATTTCAATCATAAATAACTTCAGTAAAACTACTTGAATGGCTTAATAAAGCAATTTTTAAATATTTTTGTGGTACACCTACCACCTACAATATGTTTCTGCGTTTATATTGTAATGGGCAATGGGGTATGTTGATGGCTGTGCACATTGTTGAAGTTGTAGTATTCGGAGTAGCCGAGTGGCGCGTCTGTCTCACTCCAGGGTGAATTATACCCCCTAACACATCACGTGACCATAAGGAGGGGGCTTGATCAATAAAACATCTCCCTCTGAACTGAACAGTCCAAACCCTCCCACCAACCCCTACACATATACACTGCCAGTACTACTATACGAAACGAACGAACGACCGGCAGCAAGAAAATCGTTACTTTTAAAGAATAACCGACGGTATAACATAGTAGAAACTGATACCTTACACCCTTCACCTCCCCTTAAACTTCAGTAACTACATCATACCTACACCTACCACTACCACCCACTCAATCTAAGTTCTATATTGAATAATTGCAAGTAAGCATGGATGAAAAAAAATATGGTTCTATTGAATTTACTCAAAAATATCTCATAAAGGAATATGGTCATAAATCATTATTTTCCAAGTTTCTCAGTTGGAGTTTTTTTAGAATTAACATTTTTTAAGTAACCGTATAATTTGCGCACTACAATGAAATTGGGAGAATCATATGAAGTTTTTGATATTGTGTAAAACAACTGTTAGACCTCCTATGGTGACATTATCAAGGATTTTCTCTTTCTTCATACATGCAGATGTTATGCTTTACGTCATTGAGATGATGGATATGTTTGTTGAAATTTGGGCGTTTTTTTTTTTACTTGTGAACTATTAAGAATTTGCTAGTGACGTAAAATTGAAAGACGTTATTACAGGATGCCAGCGGTGCAATAAAAATGTAAAACAATGGCGCCATTTATCAAAATAACGCGCACCCCATTTGCGAGGGATTAGCATTTTAAAAGCGTGGACACCTTCGTCGCCTTACAACGAAAAAGAAGACGATTTGCTATAATATCTTCCCTATATATTACCACATTGGTTTCCTACTTTTACTTGCACTGCTGAGTATCAACATTTTTAGCAAGTCACATCCAAATGTCATATTATCATCATCAACTTACCTTCAATGTCCTGATCAGCCACCCTACCAAATCTATCCACCTTCTATTTTGAAGTACTACCGGTTGCTTGCTTTTTACATTCTAGGTCCTCCCCTTTCTACGGCAAAGGCGCCTCCAGGCTTCCTATCCATGGATCTTTTTCCGAAGATAGGTATTTAGGTATTTGTGACAAAGGAAATTATTCGTATTCGTATCACCTTTATGAAGGTATCCCCAAACCAAGAAGGAGCAATCCAATGCGACTCTCTTCAAATGTAAATGTGAGTGTAATATTGTATCGCGCTCGTGAATTTATACAACATATCCATAGAGAAGAAGGTACATATACATATAGTGTTTTTCATTTTCTTTATATTACCCTAGATAGTCGTAAAGGCATTTGGCGTGACCAAACTTCCAGAGTAGTTTAGATTGTGACGTGAGGCGAGTTATTACCAATGTAATATCACTACCATTTCTTTTTGGCTTCTTATATACAGATCTTAGTCAGCCGCATTCAAAAATAAGTATCTTAGCCATATCCGACAAAAATTAGAGGTTTTACGAAAATAAATTAAAGCCGTATTGAAAATATCATTGAGGATTATAGGATGTACTGGGGGTGACGTGGTAAACTTGCCTTCTTTTGTCTTCCACTCCTGTTTCTTCCCCATATATCGTAGAGAACATTTGTAGCACTTGTGCATGAGACAACTGATTGAGCAGGGAATTGTGGAGAATTCGTCATCCCCAAAGGAGCCACACATAATTGACAATATAGGTATATCGTATTACTCCTCGAAGACTACATCCACATCATATTGACTCAGTGAGACAATACATTTCCAAGTCTGATATATGTTATAGAATAACGTATAAGAGTAACTTCGAGAAACTGTGGAGAACAACTCTTGAAACAACAATTTCATACTTCATATAACGCAGTCATATTCATCATCACCGCAGTAGTAAAGGTTCCTTGTTCCAGTTGCATCCCGACAAACACCTATAGCTGCATCCTAGATGAAAACAAAGAACATATAGTGCCATATAACGCAATGGTAATAATTTCCCATCTTTCCATTGTGTGTTGTGGCTTAATACCTTAGATTTGGTCGTCTCAGTATAGGTGCGACCTTAAAGCCACATGCAAATATATCATAAACCTTTGGAAACAACAATTCTAAGATTTTCTTGTTCTTATTCTTCTGACACCTATCTCGATGTTTCTATATATATATATATATACGATGTCGCAGTTGTTTTGTTTTACTTTAGGTACCTATAGGATCTTTATAGGTAGGTACCATCTCTTCATCTACATGCAACATCTACATGTACTCCAAACATATCTTGCGCTTCAACTTTAACTACATCTTTAACTTTCGACTTCCAGGGAATCTTTCATACAATTGTTTTATTGCTTTATGTGTTTTCCGTGGATGTATCGTAGCTAGTGAGCCTTGACTAGCTACAAAGAAGAGAAACACAAAAATCAGGAGAGCGATATGATCTGAACGATAATAACGTTACTGACACTCTTTGGACAGGTTGCAAGAATCAGACATACAACTTTACACAGGGTGTTCTTCGAAAACCTATAAAAAAAGCAAAAAATTACTTCGCAACTTGAAATAGCTCGAGATGACGCAAATTTAAGAACATGGTCCTTTTTTTGCTGGTTCTGGATGAATTTTCGAGTTTGTAAATACGGTACTGGAATAATCTCTTCGCAGATGCTTGAGGAAACCAACGGAGAAGATGCCCGCTCGTATTTCATGGACAAAAGGTCCTTTTATTTGCCGGACACGTACCTATTTCACCCTAGAAAAAAGATGTATGGCCGACGTTTTTGGGATTTATATCGTACCGTTCGTTCTCATTCAGATCGCTGGTCCTCTGTTACCAAACACTTTCTCTCTGTCTCTCTAGTTCGAGAGTCACTCTATTTTTACCTACAATCTATCCTATCCAATGGCTTACTTTTACCTTAGACCGCTTAGATGTGGACTTAAACATTCCTCAACTATCATCTTCATCTGCATCTTCTTCTTCTAATTTATGTGCTTTCTACGTGCTCTTTGTCATCTTCGTTCATATGCGAACGTGACGAATTAATATCTTTATTTACATAACCAGCATTGCGGATGATTGCAATTAAAAAAAAAAAAGAGTAATTTTTGCACGCATTGTCCTGAGTAGAGGCCAAAGGTATATAAATTTGAATAAATCATTATTTGTATTCGACAAAATCTCGTAATTTATCGTAATCAAGTCAGTTGTAATCCCAGATTATCTGCGGAAAAATTCATGCGTGTTATTAAGTCCATACTACCGATACACATTATATATTTATATCTAAAGTATCCCAGCTCATGGAGGTGTTCCTTTTATACTGATTCTTTGGGTCCTATTCCCAGTCAATCCATTTCAATTGACCTGCTGGTGAGATTTAAACTTGGACACCGTGTTGAATTTCCACTTTTCTTAGCTGGAGATGGGTGAATCAGCTGCGTGTTTCTAGGAAAAATATGTTGAAATTAATGTAAATTAAATTTAAATTTCTTTGGGGCATCTCCGCTTAGATTTCGTAGCCTTTCCTAATATATGGGCATTCGCATCTCGTTGCGCTTCTAGAGGAAAAACGAGTTAAAACAGAATTGGTATATGGGTGGGATTGGGTGGCTTGTCCTGGAACGAGTGGTATATACGCCGAAACAGCTTTATCTGCAGATGCCTCCATGCGACACCGGGCCCATCTGTATCCACCAATTTATGGCGTGAGGGCCTCGCTTAAAAAGTTCGCAGCTCTTCTTCTTCTATATTCTTCTCATACTTGAGAGCGTTTCTCGTTCCGATGCGTGTTTCTGCTACTTTGTGTGGCAATATGATGCTCTCTTTTTCTGCTTGCTTATTTCTTATACAGGATGGAAGAAAATCATTGTGTATCTTAGTAAGGTTCTCACCCGAAAATGTCTCGTATTTTTTTTTTTTTTAGTTGCTTTATCTTTGCGGTCGCCTCATTTCCCGGATGGTTGAATGCAATTGAGAACGGAGTTGGTCTTTTAAAAAGTTTTTCAAGAAAACTATTGTGTCAGTGAGTTAATCTTGATACGGGACTTTGAATTTATTAACCCGACAAACCAACTTAGAGAAACGGTAAACGAAATTTAAGAATTACTATTTGGACGAGCCCATCTCATAAATTTATTTAAAAGTCTTTTTCTATAGGTGTTAGTTGTAGACGTATATTTGCAATATGCAAAAACGTTTAAGTCTTTCTTTGCTCATTTCATATAGATTAGTATTTTCTTAAGCAAGGAGCTCCACACAGCTGTCATGCGTTGAGCCCGCGCGCCATAATTCAACGGAGATTTGTTTTATTGCTTCAGCGGCCTGCTTTTCTGGCGGCGGAAAAGTGTTGGGCTTTATACTTTGGGAGATTTTGTGTTACTTGAACGCTCTACGCACACACCAAAATAAAACGAAGCGAAAAAAGGCTAGACTTTCTTCTCATAACAAGTTTTTCTATTCTTAGGTGATCCGTCGTCAAGAGTCATAAAGTCAAATCCTCTCTCTTTTCTCAATAAACAAATTTTTAACATTTTACAGCCCTTTGTAAGTAGCAACTTTTCGCGTTGTGCACGTGAAGGCTTAACAAATATATAGCAACTCGAGCGTGAAGGCTTTACTTAAACCGTTTAAAAAGGAACGAAATGAATGCGCGAAATTCAAACGAAGCTCGCCGCTTTATAAGCACGCGAAAATCCTAATGAATATGCGAAAGTCTTGTGTCTCTCGCTTTGGAAAATTGCTTCCTTTTGCATCTCTCGTCGCGCGCTTTTTAGTCATCTCTTTTTAAGCTTCTAAGCCAACACATAGAGAGGCAAGCGAGCGAAAGTCTGGGAAAATTGGGAAAAGCAAGAAAGAAAGGAATATTCGGACCAACCAGCCAGAGCCAGCATTCGCGGCCATATTTAAAACCGGGAAGCGCCTGAACTAACAAATACATCAAGCTTTCCGCTTATTTACAAGCAGACTCCGACTTTATTTGTTCTTATTTACTTTTATTCTTTATTCGTTTATTTATTACGGCAACAATTCAACGGCCGATAAATTACTGGCCGAAGTGCTTCTACATATATAAGTTCATCCAGGCAAAGTAACATACACACACACACACAAACACGAACGAAACACAAAATGCGCAAGCGTTTCAGTTCCTATTTCTTATATGCAGTACAAAATTTCCAACTTGCTCGAAGATTCTCTTAACTAAATTAATTTTTAACAAAATCTACACAAAAATGTTATTTTTTCGATTTGCACCAGAATGGTGAGGTGCATGTAAGTAATTTAAATAAACACGAATGTTCAAAACCTTCGACTTACTCTTTACAGGTGTACTTTTTCTTCATCATCTTTTAACATCTTTCAAGTTTGTTTTTTTTTTACATTTTTTGTTGCCTCGCTGGTTCATTTCTTATTCAACTTCAACTTCTCTTAAAGTAAGTTTCTCGTAGACAACTTGTCGTTCCAGAGTCGTTTCTGCATTTCCATATTATAATTTATGTGCCTGTTCATATTCTTCTTCCAACGGTTTAACAAAATGTTGCTAGGCGTCTCATCAACATGTATTTTATTGCTTCATTCCGAAGGACCATCTCTACAAATATTTCAACAACAAAAAAAAAATACCAACAAATACCTACATAATCCTCAAAACTACAATAATTTAAATATCGAAAACAAAAATACTAAATAAATATGAAATCAGCAGTGAGTAGATATCGAGAGATAACTTCATACCTTTGTTATTGAAAGTTCAAAGACGACTTAAGTAAAGAGTTAAGCATTGCGCGCACGAGCAATGCCACGAAGAGACTACTTCGATGACAGCTCTCGTATTTCTTGTATCGGTATTGTAACATTGTAACTTGTAACATGGCAACACCCCGCTGACTGCTTCAAAGGTATATATGTTAGCAAGGAGAGTTATATATTGCGGTCATTTTTGGTGATGGTCTCGCATGTAGAATTGATCAGAACAAAGATTCAAGTTTAAATACTTTGAAACCGTTAAATTATTAGCCATTCGCTGCAGATCTTTTGCGAACTTTTCTGCAGCGGAAAATAATATTTTATACTTTCTGTTATACCTATATACGCATCAACCAAAATTTCTATTCTTCTTGCTTATCGTAAAATATACAATAACAAATAGAAAGCATGAATTAATTAATTCAAAATCATATTAAATGAAGATAACTTGATAAAATCCAAACATCCATTAACGAGTCGTTGATCAAAACGCGAAACAAACGTGTGTTTTAATTCTCTATCTCTCTGCCTGCATGGATATGTGAGAGCGGCTTCATTTTATCTCCTTTCATGCTCTTTCATTTGTGTCGTCCTTATTACTTGTATAGTCTGCTACTCTGGTTTCGGTTCAACTTCAGTTTCAACATTATTCCATTCTCGTTACTCGATGTCGCGTCGGCCTCGAAACGCAAATTAATTTATAACAAAGTGCACTTTATGATTCTCGATTTGTTTAATTACTAAGTGCCATATATACGTATTCCCACCGCACTATACACAATACATATACACGTGTTTATTACGCTTTTAATCAGTAATATTTTATCTTTCCACATGCACAACGAATTGCTGCTGCTCGATGTTTTGAAAATATGAAAGAGGATGACCATTGTGAATGGACTCGGTATAGTCAAACATATATCTTCTTATAGGTTAGTAGCAACCGGAAATTGTAATTTCTAGTTAGAATTCGAAATGTTACGTTACTACACAAATCCAAATTGATTACTAATACCCCATACCGATTACCAAACCAGTAAAAAGGCAAGAAGCAGAAGCACGTTGTTGATTATGTAATTTACATTTTTTACGTAAGTCTCGAGCTGTTTTTTTTTTTTTTGGTTTCCAACATAGTACTTATTCGTTCTCGTTCTTGTGGCTTTCTTGGTTCGTAATTAACGTAACTAATAATCTAACACTGCAGCACAGAGATTAATATGCAATAATTTACTGCTGTGGTACTCTCAACGCTTCCCTGCTGAAGGGAGGAGGCAGTGCTTTTGTTCGAGCTACTTCTAGGGGAGGCTAACGAAAATCGGATGATTAACGTACTTCATTTCGGACAACCTCGTGCAAAATTGTCCCAAGCTCACGTATATTATTAATGTCCATATTCTTGAACTTTATTTTACTTTCATTTTGGATATTTGTTTAAGTACCTACTATATGGCTATTTTTGAATTAAATAACTTTAGATTTTGTAAACTTTTCGATGAATCGAGGACACAATCGTTGGTACAGTGAGGCAATCGTATATATATATATATATATATATATATATATAAGCATCCCTCTCATGATTTTTACATTAGTAAATTGGTATTATTGCGATATGCCGAAACCATTTGTATGATTTGTATGCGAAGTTGCTAGTCTACGAGTCCTTCGTTCTCCTTCCAAGTGCTCCTTTCGAGAGCACATCTCTTGATTTATACGTCTACGTATAAAAATATATATGCATTATCTAAATTTGCGTTCTATCTTTTTTACTGTACATTTTAGGTGGCCTATAAATCTTTTGCCTTCTTCTTTGCCTTCTGTTCACTCATTTTGTTAACTTTTCAGCTTCGAGATTTGTTGTTACGTTAGTTGGTTTATTTGTTGTATTATTGTTATATGTTGTGTGTTCAATGGGTTAAGCTTGAATATCTTTCTAACATCTTTTCATTCGTTATTTATTTGAAGGTCTTTCTAAATTCTACCATTTATTTTGGAAGTTTGTGATTTTAGTTTCCAGTTTTCGAACAAGATCCTCGTTCCTATATAGTTAGATCTCGCTGCTGCATCTTATGGTATTCGTACTCGTACACAAAGTGTATTTTGACTTCCAAGTTTGCGCTATCATAGCAATGGCATGAGATAATAAATCCGCATGCATGAATCATCCCGGGATGACTTCCGTTTGGCGAAACGCGATACGTTTGTTTATCTGTCTGCGATGATAATGATTTCCTATATTGTTATACATATCCTTGTATCCTTTTTTGCTATTTAAAATAAAAATCCATTTTTTCCAAACACAAATAGAACAACTCAACCAAACAATAATAAATGAAATTTAATGCTGCCACAAAACTGACTAAATTTAATAATAAAAAATCTGAAAAAAAAATACAACTTGTTTTTGAACGTTGGTTGCATGTTTATTTAAGCTGAAGATTTTTCCAGCATAGTCCTTATGTCTCTTTTCCTTGTAAAAGGTGTAGAAACATTTTGCGTGCACCTAAATCACAATTATGATACGGAAAACATCACCAGTCTCCACAAAATGAACAATGAGCATCTGCTTCTTTTCTCTTCAACATTTTCCACTTATTTCCTGTCCGAACCGAACCGAACCGTACTCCTGTCTTCCCTATATCAATAAAATTATGTCTTAGATCAAATGCATGGAGGGAAAATTGAATTTTACTTTTATACATCTTGGACATGCACAAAATCAGCCAACAACTTCTAATCACGCTCCTACTTACGAGTTGTTTCTGAAACGAACATGAACGAATTATTACGAAATATAGTTGCACGTAACCTATAGGAAGGATCGAAATAACTTATTGTAATTTTATAGTGGGGTTGATACATTTTAAAATGTGCTGAGTGCGCGAAGAATGAGCAATGTGACGACCGTCGCCGTTGTGTCGCATCGTGTTGCCCCCGTCCTGGAATCCAATATCTATACGAGACCCGCATCGCAAACCAAACATACACATATCGCCCACAAGGACTATACGACATCCGTCTCGTTATCTCCAGCTTTCTCCCGATGCGACGCGGTACCATTCTCAACTATCTTCATTTCTCCTCTTCACAACTTTCTACAAATATGAGCACTGCCTTCAGGCATCTCTTTCGTACTTCCCCGGGATCAATCTATCAACTGAAATTAAAAAGTACAAGACCTCCGGATAATGAAGCAACATATTTATTTTATTCAGAAATGAGGACTTGATTAATATGTTGTCCTGAAATGTTTGCTCATGTTTGTAGGTACGAGTCTCTTCCGTTGCTTTCTATTCCTGTTGTGTCGTTGCTCGTTCCCGTATAGTTCAAACTCAATAAATACGAAACTGCAGCGCAACTTCTTTATATCCGTCTTTTTCAACTTGTTTTTTTTTTCCTGGGCGATAACTTTTTCAATTCGGTTTTTTCCGTTATTCGCGATTTTTTCCCAAACTCATGTGTGCCATCCAAGTTTAGGCACGTCGCGTATTGAAAAACTTATTTCCCGACGGATCGATTTCGATATTACTTGTTTTGCCAAGGAGAAGGAGCTAAAAACTATTCTCGTATCAACGTGATGGATACCAACTTATTCCAAATTGTCAAGACAATTCTATTTTATAGAATAGCGCAATAAGTTATATACGCTGATTTACAGATGATCTTGGTCCAACCCTGTTGGTAGTAGTCGTTTTGTTAAATTTTCGATGTTGTTGTGTTGGTTGTACCTACGTAAATTAAACTTTTTGGATTGCGCGTATCTATTTTGCAAAGCTAGTTAACCGGTCGGATTAGCGGGTTTGCGCGGCCCAGAGTTTCATCAAATCCCAATGAGATCCTTTCTGCCTGCCCATCCCGCGCGCTATACCTTCCACCAGCCAAGCCACGGCACGGATAAATTGGGGGATTGTTCCGGCTTACAGTTGAGTAATGCCGCGTCGGCCGACGTTCGCAGCCCAATATATCGTAACAGGAACACTCGCAGAACCTCTCTCTTCTATATAGCAACTCATCCTCTACAGCCCCACTACCATCATACTATTCCTCTGTATGTAAGCCGGCTCCATTCTTCCCATTCCAATATTTAATTCTGGATTTATATTTGCCATACATCTAACCGAGTTTGATGCATTATTATACCTTGAAATATAATTTCGAGTGCTATCATAAATCCTTCTTCCATCTTCGTTCCACAACCCTCCATATACCTACATCATCTCACCTTTTTGGGGGCATGTTGTCTCTTTGTCCGTATCCTCATTGCTTGCATAGCTTGTATAGTAGTAACTTTTATTGGAGCGAACTTGCCAGAGAAGTGTAGGACAGCGATAAGGAGCTGCTGTTTTCGGGGGGGAAGGCCGCCATACCGCCATACCGCCAGCGGGGATCACAAAACAAATAGATCAAGATTGGAGCCAAACGAGAACCACTACATGTGTCCAAAATTTACCAGTTCCATACTTGCCTTTCTGAATAGAAAGAAAAAAATTGCATTTGAAAAGTAGTGAGTAGCTAAAGGGGGTTCCGGATTCTTTCCATACAAAAATCTCAAAAATAAAGAAAATCGGGATGAAATAAGAATAAGAATTGTGAATACGTAGAAGAATCATTTATAACCAGCAGTAACATTTTGCTAGCCTCTGCATGTTGTATTTTCTCAGTTCGGTGTGCTGATGGCGCGCAACAAATTCACTTCTTTCTCTACTAGACTGGAAAACCGGATGTTGATTGCGACAAACGGGGGTAGGAATGGAAGAAATGATATTGCTCCACCATACGAACGTCGTTCATCTTTTATCCCTTGTGAAGCTCCCAATTCTATACTTCTTATGCTGGAGTTTTCGACTTCTTGTTTTGTTTCTTTTTCTCCTCTCAATGATATATGAAGGTATTATATATGTCGGTGAATAATACCTTTTTCCTAAACAAATATAGTCAGTCCTCTCAAATTGCAGACAAATCTGAGACACTCAATGTGTTAATGAATTGAGATGCGATATACGAAATTTATCAAGTGAAATCGACGATTTTGCCGCACGATTTTCAAGATTTAGATTGGTCGTGTTGTATAATTAACAAGTTCGTGTTCATTGATGAGGATGTGATCCATGCTTTCCGATACAAGTATGTAGGAACTAGTGAAGAAAATCTGGTTAAATCGGTGTGGCACGCCGCACCGTAAATGAAAACGACATTGTGACGCCACCAATATCCCAACCAACATAAAGATGTGTGTCCATAATACAACCCTCTTGAATTTATTTTAATTGCTTGTAAGACATATCTCTGTGCATGTATAGTCTTACTATAGTTCTTTTTTCCACTAGTTACCAGCGCTATATGTATACGAAACTCGATCTCGATGGAGATGTTTTTCGTATAACGTAACTTTTGTAACTTCCCGCGCAATGTACTAAAAGTCAGATCGCTGATGTCGATAAGAAGAAACCTTCGCTCTCTTTGTGTACGCTGAATGTCACAAATACAGCGATTTTCAAAACGAAAGAACGACGACATAAATAACCCAGTTTAGCATTAAATGAAGTCGTTGCTGCGCATGTGAATTAAAACAATTTGAACCAACAAATGTACTTATTGCCATTTTTAAGTTTTTTACTTTCTTGATATTTTTCGGTTTTAATTAATGACTTTTAGTAGATATCCCATTCTAGTTTAACAAATTAAGATAAGAGACGACAGGGAAGTCTTTATAGCGACGTGAATGGTCTCAGAATAAAACTGTCTGCTCCATTTTCCATTTGGAAATAAAAGTTAAAGTTTTATTAAAGACTGAAACAAAGTTTATATTGAACACCTTGGATCGCAACCAAAAGAAAGCATAACGTGACTACCTGTTTTCACAAAAATAACGAATCTTGGAACGTTTAACAATGTATCATCATAATTAACAAGGCACATCCCCTTCTTAGTATTTTATAGCAATATTTATATTAATTATGTAATAAAATAAACTTGCATGAAACGCGCATAATTCTTCATGTACGAGTAGGTATATTTAGTTGTTGCTTTTCTACCTTTCACTGTTCCACCTTCTCCTCTACCTATATGACTATATGAGTTGTGGTTTTCTTCAGTTTTGCTATATATATGCACCGATAATTTACGCACCCGGTATTTACTGTTTAATAAAGAAGCCGCGGGATGTGCGCCGCACGTAGGAACGACTAATTGAGAATTTGTATGATGGTATATGGTGCTGGGCTCCGCGTTGCGATTTATGACTTCGCCCAGTTTGCTTTATGGGCTCGTATTCCGCGAACCACAAGATGTCTCTATTCGTCCTCATCCTCATGGTCGTCACCGTTATACCATATTCGCTGCGTGGTAGGCAAGAGCAAATGCAAAAAGGCAAGAGGCTGCTAAAGAAAGGCATAGGCAAGTTGTGCGAAGAAGGAAGAGGAGCGTGGATATCTTTATGGATACATATGCAGGGACTGCGAAGCAATTAGATTAGTCTGCGCTTCGTAGTGTACCTACTTTTTCTTTGGTTTTGGCGGAGGACGAGGACGAGCGTGTTTTAAGTTTAGACCGACCGCACTTGCAGATGGTGCGCGCACAATTTGACTTATTACCATCTTAACTCACCACAACTGTTGTAGAAAATGCAAGTCTTTAAACTTTAATATTGCTAGTTTTTTTTTCAGACATAAATTTTGGATAGACTTACCTGTAAATAAATCGAGGCCGCAGAAGGTACCGTTCGTTATTACCTCATGCGCAACGAGATTTAAATTCTTTTGTTATTCGTTTTGTGGAAGGTTGCTAATAAAAATGTCTTTTCTCGTCTTTCCCGATCTTCACGGACATTCCTTTCAAAATTATTTTCGAAGCAACAATTGTGAAGCCTCACAAAAAAAATAGTAATGAACATTTGTAATGGCATGTAAAGTAAGTAAAGGAAACGGTGGTATTTGTAGAGTTGTACATTTGTAGAAGTTGATGGTTTGGTGGTAGTAGTACAATAACACTAATTTGAAAGAATACTGCGGAGAAACCGGGCGATCCATCTTGAGGGTGAGACCTCTCATGGACGCGCTGCTGCTGCTTCCCCATATAACATGTGCGCGTGGACCGACCGGCCGAGGATAAATGGGATTCGCGCTATCGTGAGGGGAATTTAATCTCGGGATTGAGGATAGGATAAAATTTACATACGTTTAGTTTACCTATTATTTATTTCCGGCGAAGCACTTTTCTTACCAAAAAATGCTTGTAAATTCTAAAATAATTTACAACTAGAAAATTAAGGATCCAACAAATAGTAGCGAAAATGGTAAAAAATGAGTTTCGTTGTAAAAGTGTGCTGGTGAGGTGGTTTTAATGAGTGGGGAATTAACACGAAATTAAATGTAAACGAAAAGAGATCCAATTACGAATGGGGAAGATAGGAGATTTATCTCCATAGCAACGAGTTTTACGTCTTCTCGACGTGAAGGATTGCTGGTTTGGCAACGGTTGCTAAGGGGGTTTGAATACCAACCCCCTTATGTTTATATACGTGTATTCGTATCTCTTTTCTTTTTTCCTCTGCGTCCTGTTTAGCCACACTCTACGCAACTACAACTACAACCAACAACTACAACAACATTTTCTGAGGATCGTTACGATGGGCAGAGAAAAAATAGAGTATGGGTTAGGGTGACAGAAGAATATAGATTGCCAGGCTGGCAGGCAGGCAAGTATACGATAAGAAATAAGAAAGAGTACTTTAAAATTCGAGGAAAGAAGAAGTGTTATAGACAGAGATTTGTGCGTTCCTGGGATGATTTTTTTCAGGACGCGTTTTTTTTTCCAGTGTTAAGTGCAAATGGGTGCACGCCCATTTTAGAATACATTTAATTTTTCAATGAACATAAAAACAGTGACTATCAACACATTTTTGTGTAATGAATTGCATTTTTTCACTCTATTCATACAAGATTTCATGAAAATTCGGTCGTCCTTGAACTGAGTATTAAGTTATTTATGACTAACAAATAGCTTATTATGATTTCCGCAGAATTTTGAATTTGGCAAAATATTTCGAATTTGATACTACAGACTTTCATTTATTCAAAATTCTAAGTGAACGAGCGCGTATCGGTAGAGAACCGAGCAATTACTCATGCCTTTCCTAGTGATATACGACATGGTCCAGGTGTTTCAATTTCACTGTTCGTTTCGAAACGGGAAAACACTGCTACTTACCAATACTTTGCACATATACATATATACATTCTCCAATTCTCCGCAATTTCCTGATGCATTCGCATTTAGTGCTCGACAAACTGAGCCAGAAACAAACATTTAATATTGTTCAATATGAAGATAATAAGACATCATGTTCGAAAACACTGGAAATTGTACCTATATGAATAAATAACATCGTATTAAATAAATAAATATAAGTATATTAATTAAGATTCAAATATTTCGAATAAATCTTTAAGAAAACGTTTTCTGTTTATGTTTCATATTCAGTGTTCGAAGAAACAAAAAGAGAGATTCACGTATGTGTATAACCTTCTGGACGTCGACGCGAGCCAACAAAATAAATTGAATTATGAGATTGCGAACGAGTTTACATAATGTTAATGCAAATCAATTGCCGACGACTACCGACCGATCGTAAATCAATTTGCCATAGTTGAATTTGCTATAGTGTGTCTGTGTGTATGTCTACGTCTTTCTATAGACATACATTAAAGGTATTGTTGGGGAGCGAGAGCGAGATGATGGTATGAAACATTAAGGCGCACGTCGAAAACGCTCCAGTGAAGTATGATTAACGTTTCGACTGATGAATTATTATCTTTGCATTTTCGGTGCGTAAATAACAATTCGATTAATCAGTTTACACAAACACCTAACTACCACGCATTTTCGTCTTCGACCTCATTTCAAACGACAAATGAACAATCTTTTGCAACTCACCACTCATTATTGCAATCTTCGAAAGAAGATTACTCAAAGCACTCATACTTTTGCTTTATTGTTTAACACTTAAAATCGCTTTGAATAACGCCACAAATTATTCATCACGATTCTCTAAATTTCAATAATTTATTTTCTCTTATTGGTGCTTTCAAATTCGAACTTCATATTTTCTAATATCCAAACAAGGCCAAAAATAGAAATTTGGTTTGATGCGTCTGCAACTGTGTTCCTGTGTGTATGTGTGTGTGTAAATTAGTTGCAATTGTACGATTCTAACTTGTACGGATTTATTTTAAGATATTTTGAAATTTTTACCAGCAACATATATTTTTTATTTTTATATTTCGTTTATAATGTTAAGGTTTGTACCTGCAGAATGAGCTAAACTGATTTATTTATATTGTAACAATAAATATGTATTTGCGTCCCGGAATAATAGAAGTAGACGGTCGTTTATCCTAATAAGAGAATCCGGTGTGAAGCTGGTGGAGGGTGACAACACGAGATGTTAGATGTGCCTCCGGATGTGTCGCTGTATGGGTATGGCCGGTCCAACACATATACAAAGATTTTTTTTCAACCGTGCATGCACGTGGTGGTATAAATTGCAAATCGTCCGTGGAAATAAAAAAAAATATATGTAGCACGTATATCTCGACGGTTGCGAACGTTTGCGCCACTTTAAATTTAAATAACAAGTGTAAATGACACCAGGACTAATTATGGTTTATCTTTGCACCCGTTTTTATATTTTTTTTGTCTGGTGTAAGTATAACAAACGCTTGGCGACTGAGTAGTTTATCTTCATTCAACACTTCTTCCTATATAAATGTCCTTGTACTAAGGATTAATTGTGATCTGGTCACCATAGAAATTTTCCTGACATGAGTGTTTCGTTTTTAACTTTTCGATTTAGCAAAAGTACATAGTACCTAGCCAATCGGCCAAAATATTTCGAATTTTACGAGAGCAGCCGTTTGGTTAACTATACTAATAACTAAGCATATCATTATCATTCCCTGATTCAATACGAGTAGCTATATTAAAAAACAACTGTCATTTCCGCATCAGCACCCAGCTACGAATGACTTGAACTGAGCTCCGATCCGTCTTACTTATGGCGCAGTCAACCGGAACAAGTACTATGAACCATGTAGCGCCACGGAATCACCACCTATCCTCCACCACTCTATCCAAACAAAACAACTTAGAATTCCTGGTTGTTGAAATTACGGACCATTGTCGCATGTAACTGTATATACAGAGCGTTTATTTTACCATCGAACATACCAAGTAGCATTCGCAATATTCACAACTAAAGTAAACGAGTCAAACAGACAGTGTCAATGCAAGATCTAAGAGCAAAATGTCGTTACTGTCAATTGTCAATTTTGTTCCTTGTCATATCAATCGTTAACTTCTTTCTTAAGGGTTTGGCCTTACAAATACTTCACGCAAGTCGAATCTCGATTCAACACGATTTCCAATAATCATCAAAATAGCTTTCAAACTGATGCAGGGACCTTCACCCCGGCCGTTCGTGTGTCTTCTTTAGTAATACAAATCTCAATTGCCATGAATTTGACTCGTTTATTTTGATTGCGAACATATAGCACATGCAATGTTCGACGATAAAATAAACGCACGGTACATAATTTGTCGAAATCTTATAGGAAGTAAAGAAGACAAAGAATTATAATTCAAACGAACAGTTACGATATTTATACATTTTGTATCTGTATGTGGACGAGTTAAATGGAACGACAAATAACATAGAACCAAGTAAATTATATATGTCTGGATAAATATTTTTAGTTGTGTGTATACTGGCACTCGTGGTGGCGGCGCTTCCAGAACGAAGCAAAGCAATACGTTTGAAAGCGAACACAGAAGAGAACAGTTTTTGGCAAGGACGAAGAAAATCTGAAGAGCTATTGCTCGGATAATAGAATCATAAATCTAAATATAATCATAATATATATATACGTATACAAAATAAAAAAATCAGAATAAAAAAATAGAAATTTTGTTTTAGAAATATACCTATACCTAAATATGAACTCTAGCTAATTTGAAATTTGCAAATTAATTATTATAATTTAGTAATTGGCAATTTTCTGTTTCAGATCTCGCGGTGCAAAGCAAAACTAAAAGCTCGAAACCATCGCCGGTTTGTAACACTAAGTTACACAAACAAAGAATATTATTCCACAGTCCTTACTCCTAAGTTCAAATCGAATTGGATATGGCCAGCAACAGAAAAACGATTTTTTTTTGTGGAAAAACACTAACTTATATACGTACTACGCCAAACATGGACCCAACTTGTGAAAATTGTGTATACTCTTAAATTTAGGTGTATAAAATATTATATAAAATTTTAATTATATTAGGTATTAATTAATTGATTAATTAATATATTAATGATTTATGAAGAGTAAGAAAAAATTCGTAACTGAATGAAAGAAAACTTAATTTAACGAAAAGAAAATATTGATATTATTATTAAATTAATTGTATAAGTATGAAGTGAATACTTATATTGATTAAATTAATTAATTAATTAGTAATCCAAAGTAATTCGTATTTATGTACATCTAATATACCTACCTACAAATATTAATACTTATGAAAACAATAAATGTTCATGTCAACTTGTAAGTTTAAGTGAAAAAGGAAACATTGCGATACAAGATACGTAATTAAATTAAATTTATTTATTAATGAATATATTTCACATATTTTTGACTGTATTCATTGAATTTTCTTTGTAAATATATTAGCAGTTCCACTTAGACGTAACTGTGCAACTGTGCCATACTTATTTGTAAATCATTCAATCATAAAAATTAAAAAGTTAAAGAAAACATTTCATTCAAGTATTGTAAAAGTAAACACGGAAACGTGGAACGATATACGTAATTAATGACACAAAAACTGAAATACCTACTCCTATTTATATTATACATAAAAAATAATAAGTGTAAGTATAGAGTATAAATGATATTAGTAAGGATTAAGCAAAAGGATAATGACTCATAAATACGTAAACACAAAATATGGAAACGACTAGTTACATTTTAATTAAAAGAAGTAAAAAAAAACATGAAACAAAGTTCGAAATCGAAAATTCCTGCGTTAATGAAAATAAAATATAAGTTTTCAGGATTTTTTGATTTTCGATACTATGTAGGTTCTCTGACTGTATAATATTTATATAAATAAATACTATATGACTAGATGGTAATTGAAATATGCAAGATATATTAGAAGAGAACACAAAAAACACACACACGCAATAATAAAACTTGAAGCTTTTTACTGAAAAACTGAAATACTAGGAAATTTTGGTTGTGCCGTCAGTTATATAATTCACCAAAATAATATCCTTTTACTTACCTAACAAACGATCTCTTTATTTCTTATAATCTCTAATTAATTAACTTTGTGTATACGCCTTTTATGTTATATTACTGATTGAATAGTTTAATTTTTAGTTGTTTTCGTTTTCGTTGAAATTATTTTACGTATAATAAAATAAAACGCTAAAAAGTATAAAGCCAATACTGATCTAAGATTATAAGAATAAAGATGATGAAAACTAAAGTACAACAAATTGTATACGTTTTTAACTTTAACGATTAAATTAAACATAATTTAAACTAAACTAACTGATAATTTAATGTACTTAAAATAACTTATATTATACTATAAATATACGTACGTAAAATACGTAAAATGCAAATGATTAAATAAAATTATAAAGAGTAAGAAAATGTGTAGCAGAGGAACTCTGTACCTTGCTCTCCAAAACTTAATGTAATGTCGGGCTTTAATGAAAAATAAACTAGCTCTACATCTATATTAATTAAGTACATAAATACATAAGATACGTAAATAATTGATAATTATAACTGAAAGCTTTGTCAATGTGTCAAAGAGGACAAAATGACAGAGGATTATTAGTGAATTTTGTGGTTTCAATGCATGTACCACCACAAATATGTACACTTGTACATATATATTTAATAATAAAAACACAAAAAAGAAACGAAAATGCGAATGATACATGTTTCAGAGGATGAATGACGAAAATATTGTAATATTTCCAATATAATATTTAAGGATAGAGAGTGTATACTATTCGATTAGTATATTTTATTGTTTGTTTGTTCTGAATTATTATTATTATTATTATCTATTATTGTATTATTATTTTTATATATACACGAGTTTTGTTGCTTATTTGTTGCTCAAAAAAAAAACTAAAATGAAAAGAATTCTTTTTCAGTGTGTTATATAGGCCTCCTCCTCACTTTTTCTCTGTCGTCTCTTAGTGTGACTGTAATTTATTTCAAAAATGATAAAGAATTAAAAACTTTAAAATATATTCGTATTTCTTGGTTAAATTATCCTGACAGCTATTTATTTATTTATAAATCGTTCGGAAAAACAAGAAAGACAAGAAAACGTAGCCAGAGGAAGAATAGAACACGCACATTGATAAATATTTCAACAATGTTCCGAACGTCGTTCATCTTAATTCCTCCTTTATGATAAGGAAGTTAGTTGATATTCCGGAGGCAATTTCGCCGGCCATCATAATTCTCCCAAGTTTTCCCTGATGCACGACGCCTACACTTACACTACCAAGCCAACTAGATATATAATACTCTTTCTAGTCCTTTTCTATATAATCTAGCGCTTTCCGGGTTCTTCAAGTGTTTAACATGCAAAGGATGTGACACTTCACACCATCAGGACAAGCACGAAGGATGAAGACGAGTCACAACGTTGATCCCTCGTTTCGTTTCACTGCTGAATTGCTTAGAAAAATAGTTCTTCTCAACATTCAGGATTCAGGATAAGTAATTTTGTCCATTTATAAATATGTATATCTTATAGAAGGAAATTTTAAGGAAACATTAATCGTAACAAATCTACCTTATTTGTGTGGTCGGAAAAGTAGTTCAATTACACTCGCGTACATTATACGGAACTAAGGATAGCTTCCGTTCTGTGCTTTGGGGGGTGAGTTCTGGAAATGAGGAAAGAGGTACGAGTATTGAGGAATGTATATGTACTACAAGACCGGAACAGCAGGAGCCGTAAGAAGAGTAAAAGATGCGGAAGGCAGGGGTGGGCCCACTAATAAATTACCTAATAAATTAAACGAAAAGAGGATTATTGGAAATAACTCGTCGCTCGTCGTTCTCGTCGTCGTTTCTTCTTTCAAATACTCGAATAAACGAACATTTTACTACACCCCACCCGCTGATCTTTTTCATCCAGGAAGGATTCTACATTTAAACCTTTCGCAAGTTGGAACGATTTCTACATCTTAATGACAATAAAAATGATCTAAATCTGCTGCAACCGCCAATACATTAATTCCTTATGTGCGAGTGCGGAGCGTTAAATCACCGAAATACGTTTAATACTTTACTATACCCGCCAACCTCCACAGCATGGATTCATATATTGTGGGACAATATAAAATATATAGGAAAAGGTTCGCTTGTTGAATTATGGACATCCTTAATTTTCTGCTTGGATAAAACCCACTCTACTCTACAACCACCATCAGGACGATCGCGAATTGTTGAAAGGACATACCTACGAAAGGATATGGACTGATTTGTTGTGCCAGAGGACGAGAGGTCAACTACCAACTAGCGCTAATACGTACGTAAGACCATGTGTGAGTCTTCCTTCCTATATGCTGGCACTCTTCCTAATATCGTCCACTGTCCGTATAAAACGACCAATTACTTAATTCAACTCACTTACACGCATCGGTAAGAGAATTACCTACACCGAAAATTACCGAAACGTTGTGCAGTTTCAATGCATTTTCTACATAAATATTCAATTTAATTCTATTCCTTTAGCCAGCCATTCTCTGACAAACGTACACACACACACACACACACACACACACACACACACACACACACACACACACATAATAAAGCGAATTAATGAATGTGAAGATTTGAAGTCGAAGTTGGTGGAGATTGTAGAATTTAAACTTATGCGCTTCTCGAACATGGAGGGCATGCATATTCGTTTAATATTAACACTCGTGTGGAGTTGAAAAGCTGGGACATGAACAATGTTAAATGATTTTTGCTGTTAATGGCTGCATTAAGTGTGATATAGTAAATTCCTTTTTGGGAAGTTGAGCATATTTCGCAGGCCTTTAATGTCTCCACGCACGTAAACTGTGCACCCAGAAACACACACACACACACACATATGCATTGAAATTCAGACATCAGGAAGAGCTTTCTACTCGCTGCTGATGGAATGCGACTTACTTTTGAGAATGTACTCCGAGAAATATACAATTCGCAACTCGGGGGTGCTCTCTGGTAACATTCCTGTAATGTGCAAGTGGTGTGACTAACATTGATCTACTGTGGGATACAGTGGGTTCGCAGTCCTTGCTAATCCCAATGATATTGAAGGATTTTTTGGTGTAATGGCTAAGGCCCTACTGTATATAAGAGTAAATTCATAAACCTACACGCAAAGTAACAGAAAGTAGACAACATTATTATGTGTCGTTGTATAATGTCGTTAAAGCAACTTTCGCAAAGTATTAATTATGCAAATATTCTAAACCAAAGATATTTATAGTAATATTATTGTTTTTTCTTTCTAATACTGATATTTATTTCATTTCAAAAGGAAATGAAATATTATTTAAATTTAATACTTCCGAGTAATGTGGATAACTACTTATTATTTCTGTATTTATATGTGCTGGATGGAACGCTGCTATGAGACACCATGCGATACAAGCAACATCATTGTTTTTAATGTTGTTGCACGCACAATTTCACTTGATGTCCTTAGGAAATTTGATGTAAATGCCGCCTCGAAGTGGTACGTAGTTGTTGACTTTGAAACAGACCCTGTTTCACACCTGGACATCCCTCTTGCGCCTTCCTTCACACTTTGTGCTGTATATTTTTTGCATAAAAATTTTGCTTTAGACTTGGACTAATAGTACTCAACTTACCCAGTTCTAATTGAAATCGGTCTTATTTTATAATAATCCCTCTCGCTGAAAAACTTATTCCTAGGATGCACGTAGGTACCTACTACCTGCATACGCTGACTGCATAGTTATAGCGTTCGAATGTAGGAATGCTCGTGTCACGTGTGTTTCGTGTGTGTATCGAAACGTAAATAAGTTTCGTGTGCACTTCAGTCTGCCTCTATCAGAACTTGTTTCCTTTGTAAATTCATTTCCACGCATTGCATTGCAATGCATTGCCTATACTCGTATAGAGGTGGGATCCAGCTATGCCTATGGCACATGGTTACATGTTACCATGTAGAGTTGTTATGCACGGTTTGGTCAGTAATTAAATAACTAAATTAGGTAAAGCCGACATCGTTATTTTCGTTATTCCATTATACATTTTTCGTTATCGATTAAACGCATAACGGCAGAGCCAACTCATTCAACGACATGAATCTTCAAACGTGGGAATTACGAACCGAATCACTCATACGTTCACATAAACAATTTACAACCGTGCATAATTGTATCGAAATGACTTAATTTGCTTCAAACTTAAAACAGGTCCAGCATATTAATGACGTTAGTGTTCAAACACAAATATGGCAAGTCGAAGGTGCAACGAACAAATCTAATGATTCTTTTTCCAAATTGATTGAGAATGAACAGCCAAATTTGCACATGCAGGAATTGTATTAATCAAAATGGAATTATGTGATGTCACATTCTAGTTATTTCAAAATTAATTCCCTATCGTTCGAGGGTGCGTGCACAGTCCTAGAAATAAGCGGGTGAGGATGAAGGAGACTATTGGTCTTGGTATGGAATGAGGAATTGCCTGCGTTCAATATGAACAGATGCCATATGTATGGAATATGGTAGTCCTTGTGACTACGCGGAGGATGGATGGTGGTGCAATGTGTACGTGAGGGATTGCACCGAAGGGGGGATATTTATGGCGTACCGAGGAGCCCAGCACACGAAGACAAATGGAAAGATTGTGTTTGAAATTTTTAACATCCTATTTTGGCTTCACGAACCAATCCAATATTCCTTACTAGTAACTTCCATCGTCCCTTCTGATCTTCAAAATTACGTCTTGTACCATTCCAAAATTGCTCACACTTTATAAAAATCACATCAGAAGACCATCAAAGATGCCTTTAATGGCAATAAAGGCTTAGCGATAGAATAATAAAGTTATCAGAAGTTGCCTCAAATACTGGTGATTGAATTTAGCAAATTGTGAATGTGGGATTTAGGAAATTAAAAATCACATTCAGAAGAACCCTGGTCATAGCCTTCGGACATTTGATAAGAACTTCCTCAATAACTCATATCTATGGATCGTTCCTGCTTCTGAATTTCGAAAAAGAGATTACAATTTTCTTATTGGATTGTTTCGTGCCCCCATTCACTTCCCGTGATGGTTTTGCTAAAACTGTAGGAAAAAAAAAACTTGTGCTCGCATAGTATCGTGATAATACAAGTGTGGAACTAGACGAAGCATTACATAAAAAGTAGACAAAGAAAATTGACGACCAACGAAGAAAACTTGCGGAGAAAACGAAAGAAGATAGGAAAAAACAAAAAGAAAACGGACGGCTCGGTGAGTTATTGTGTGTAAGATAAACGGGTCCGCTCCAGCTCCGAAATGAAGTCTAGCTGAAAATTTATGCCCAGCCTGGCTGCAATATCTCCACAAGAACAGAATTGGACTACCACTACAAGTAAAACTTCCAGCAACACACAACCAAAGAACTTTCAAGTATTAGAAATGTTATAACGTACGATAGGAAGAAAACATCACGCAGCTTCGTTTTTGTAGGTACAGGATACGCAGTCCTTCAACTTCAACATACAGGGCCTTATTTGTTTAGATATTATTTGATAAATCCGATTAAAAATTTAAATAGTTGAATAGGTACTTTTCCATTAACTTGCTGGTCCTGATGGTATTAAACTTAGTTGTAAGTTCTATTACATCTAACACGTTGGGACCTGTCAAATGTATAATTAACGAGGGCCATTTTGACGTTTATTAATTGCTTACACATATAAGTGTACAAAACACATAATTTAAAACTTTAAACTTTCAACTCTAAACTCTACTCTTCTTTGAACAAGCACATACTCAAATTACTCGTACCCGCGTACCACGTTTGCCTTATTGCAATTATACACTTGTTAGAGCATTATGATTTTTATTATTGTAGTTCGCAACATATAGAGAAACTATCAAATTGCAAAACGTGTTCTCGTAGGTGTTCATTGATGTCCAAAAATGTTTGTACAACTCAAACATGTTGTTTTGCTTGGATGTGGGAGAATGTATGCAACGAATGACAAAGTCTAAACATTCACCGATTCACAAATAAACTCTTTGGCACCTCAAAGTGAGTAAAACATCCATTAACATAATATGATCATTCCAAAAAAGTAACGCGTGCGATTGATGAAACCCTTCTGAAGACACCGCCTGGTAATAAAGAATAAAAATTTATTTTCTCACCAGTCATTGCTGGTTCCCGTCCCTTAATGTGATTTTTATCGTTCATAGACCGCATAAACTTAAAAAACAAACACCTACTTGATGCGCAACTAGACACGAATAAATAACCAAATAGATGATTATTTAATGAGCGGCTTCATTTCGTATTACAGTGTTGAAGGATTAAGGAAGGTGTAAAAGAGGAACAAGCAGGGCCGTATCTCGACATAATTTTAGGGTGGGGGGGATTGGTTTTTTTAAGGGTTTGTAAAAAAGAAGTAGATACCTATTATTTTCGAATATTTTTTTAATGAAAAATAAACAGGTTTAACTTTAAGTAACATATTTAACATTAATATTTAAAAAATACTTTCTTTATTTGGACCCCAAAACCCCCCCTCAGGTAAGGCACTGGGAACAAGGATATGTAAGCTTAAAAAACTAAAGAGGGCAACATCGTATATCTAAAAGTATCTAAAACAGCGTCACAATCAACAATCAGAAAAAGTTATGCCACACTCAGCAAAACGTAATGTGTGAACGTTCGTTTTTTTTTTCTTTCAAGCTGTGCCGACTTAAAACTTAACCAGTGACATATAAAGATAACCTTTTAACTTAAAACGGAATTCTTGGTTTTTTATTCTATTTATTAACATTAACTTACGGCCAACGAACAAAGGACAATTCAAGGTGACGTGTAAAAAACGTGACTTTTTGATATTTCGATAATTTTTAAATTTGGTCCCAAATTGAGATTTTAAGAATTAAAATAATGTATAGATCTACAGTTTGTTTTGTGAATTAAGTTCAAATCTTAGTATAAGTATAAATAATGGACCTATATACTAACAAAAAACTAGCCATAAATCCTTATCGGCTGAAGTATAGTTTGGAAAGGATAGTGAAGGAAACAAGGGTCCGGGTTGGGGAGCTGTGGACTTGGGGTATAGTCGAGATAGAAAGAAGCCGGATTTAAATACGTCCACTTTTTCGTGAACAGGGGCTGATAAATGCGACTGATCCAAAACGAACGATTCGAACAAATGCGCAGAAGAAAAAATGTGAAGGTCACCCCCACTGATCCTTGATACTCAGCTATCGAGGATCAAGTGGAAATGCGGAAAGGCAGAAAAGTAGTAGTAGGTATAGCCGTATAGGTACATACATATTATAAGGGCGGTGATACGTGTATATACATACGCACCCCATTTTATTTATAGCCCTTATTCAGGAATGTTATTGACACGTTTGCCAGAATCAAGATTTATGGTCGATACATTCAGCATCTCAAACTGAACTAACTTGAACCCAAGTCCATCCTCATATAGAAAAGGAAGACTGGAAATTTCTATCCTTGAAAAACTTTCACTTTAGCTTTAACTTAAGAAAAAAATTATTTATTATTTATTTAGCTTATGGCAAAGTTGTTACAGTATACAAAACCAGTTAAAAATATTGCAGATATCATATAGTAGCCGTTATAGTCAGGACCGTCTTAAGATATTTGGCGCCCGTGGGCTACTAGCAATAATGCGTGCATAAGTAAAACGCCACCCCAAAAGCCTGGCGCCCTGGGGCTATAGCCCATTTAGCCCTGTGTTGAATATCCACGTTCTCTGTGCCTTTCTATTTTAGGGGAATCCCGAATCATATTTTCTCACCTCGTTTGGTCATTTTGTGCACACAGTTCATACGATTTTTATGTAGGTATACGGCATACGTTTGCGTAACCGTGTAAAACGGCAAGCGTTTTAATTATTTCCCTTTCATTTGCATAAACGATGTATTTTTAATTGAGGGGCCGTCTATCTCTCAGCCTGCGCTGTATGCACTGCCTAGCGATGAGTTTTCGTAATTAACTCGGCTATTCCTCATCATGATACACCAGCGAACATATAGGAAAAAACACAATGCTCTACAGGCATAAATAAAGATAATACTAATTCTAAACAACTTAATTTAGAAAAAATATGCTGAACTGTTCTTTTGAATATTCACTTTTGAAATGTGGTCATAATAGTTTTAGTTTTACGAGGACTCGACTAAAAATTGATCAAGGCAAATGAGTTATTGCTTTTTGTTTCATATTTTTTAGGTATCGATGAAATATAAATTAAAACTTGGTGCCGTATTGGTCCAAAACTACGGAATGTAAGGATGTTGGATGGAATGGAAGGAAACTTGGTTACGTAACTCCTAGACACGTAACCAGCACAATAACATGCAATATATTGTAATATATCACGCGATCGTAACGCACAACACACAATAATGCATTGGAAAGATATATAGGAAAAAAAAGAAAATAGGGACCGAAACACGTTATGTAATATTCGCTCCCCATTTTCCCGAAAGTAAGAGTCGACCACGTGACGAAGTCTAGATATTACTTTTTTCTTGTTTTCATCTAATTCTTATATTCGTCGTACCAACAAAATTGTATGAGGGTGTCCAGTACATGAAACATGAAATGCTTCAGCAATTTTTCACTTCCTTTTCGTATTTTTTTGTGTCTCTTGCTGAAACTCGAAATGAATTGGCGTAGCAGTAGCGCAAAAACTGTACCGTATGGCACCATCTTGGAGTTGGACTGGTGTAGCGCAGCAATTCATCTTTTTTTTTCGGGTTCCGAATATTTTTTATTTCGAAATCGAAGTCGAAGTCCGAAGCGAAGAATGGTACGGAAATGAAGAATATCGAAATTTTGTCAAGTTTGCATAAAACTGGTCCTGATATTAAAAATATGAATTTACTACATTTATATACGTGCATAAGTTGGTGGAATTTATTAAAAGAATTTAAATTCATCAAAATTGGTTAGTCTTTTTTTCTGAATACTTAATAAAATTCCCAATTGTGAAATTCTATGTCATAACTTATACCAAGGTGCACTTCAGTGCACTCTTCATAATCTTCTACAAATTTGAACGCACGTCGAACATTCAACTCCGCAGCTTCATTTCGTTTTGTTCAAAGCTTGTTATAACTTTTTGGTTTTTGTTACGTTATTATTATTATTATTATGTGCATGATTCGTGCGTTCGCGTTGTTGTTTCTAGTTTAGTTTGAAAACAAAATGATAATATCCGAATAGTTGTTGTAGAGTAGCATAGAGAGAGAGTTTGTGAGAAGTGTAGAGAAAACCGCCCATGGGTACTAGGGGTATGGAAGCGCACTCGCGGGCCCGCCATTCGGCAGCAATAAATCATGGGTTACCACATTGTAGCCCGGTAAATCATGCGGTACTGTCGGGCCGGCAGGGTGAGCGGGGGACGCTCAGCGTGAAATGAAACCCATTCGTCTCTGTCAGAAAAGTTGGCCTCTCGCTTCCATACTTCCATACTTTATGCTCGCGTTCTCTTCACTTCTCCTCCCCCTCTAACACAACGAACTACACTATTCCCATCTTTCACTGTACCATGGCCACGACCGATGGGCTTCCTATTCGCGAACGTCTACACGAAGTACACGTCCGTTCCTAGGGTACATGTCAGACCCTAAAGTGGATGCCCAAAAGTTTTGCTTGTTCTACCTTCAATTACAAAACTCCAAGAACTCTAGGCAAGAATGCGCATCAGTGAAATGAAAAAGTACCTTTTAATTGAACACTTGCTCTTCCTAATTAAGTATTTTTATTATGTTTACCATTTATTTTTTAATTTAGAGTGTAATAAATGAACAAGTGGCACGCGTAATTTAAATTTAAATTTTGCAAGATGTATTGGTTGTTAATACGTGGATTAATTGAAGTATGGCTTCAGTGCTACGATCGACTTTTTATTTATGCGTTCGAGCGTGCATCCAGACAATTACTCAAAATACCTCGATGTGAATTATGGGGCGTTAGGATTTCCGCGTTTTGCTCGGCTCGCACATTTGCCACCCTCCATAGCTCACACACAATCCTCCAATCTACATATCCACAAGGCACCACCTACATATACATAAACAAATTGTGAAATACGTACATTTCTAATGCGTTCCTTTTTGAGTCCTTGCAGATGGATTGTAAAGTGCAAGAAATCTAGCAAGAGCGTGGAGCATGGAGAAAGAAAAGGGGTTAGGTTCTTTGAGAGGAACAGTTAGATGATATTAATGCGCAAGTACGACGTAGACGACGAGTAAACCGGCAATACTTCAACTTGAACGATGTTCGGACTTAGGCAGGAAAGTTTTAGTTTACCAACGCGGCAATCAGGGTAACTATATAGTACTAAGGAGTTTCGGCCGTAGGGAATTCCAATCTTCTTTTGCCAAACACACGAGCTCACAAGTACCCACCGAGATGAAGTGGACGATTTACGAAGGGTTTTCTCGTTTATTATTTCAACCTTGCTTATGTTTCCTTCCTAGACCTATATGTATGTATCTCTATCCGAATTCTTGCCGATTTGTCATATTTTTCTTTAATTTTACCCAGGTCCGAGAATTGAGCAATAAATAAATCAAGAACTGCAAGTAAAAGTTGTAAATCGATTAGAGATTAAAAGTGGTCCAAGAGGGCAAATATAATATCGATGATTCCGACGATGATGGTATCTCATAAAAACGTTGTGCTCCGCGTGGCGATGAAACGTAAAACCGTTTTACACTGACTCTGATCGTAAAGAGAAGTTTCTATAGTAGCAAGTAGCTCTATACAGTGGTGGATAAAGTGATATTTAACCGAAACACATAAAATCAAATCACCAGTCTTTACGGGCCACCATAACAGCCCTCCTCTGTAACCTAAGATTTCAACCTCGGAAGCTCGCGTGCGCGCCTCTAGTTTATGAAGTACTAAAACTCGATTTTTGAGCTCTCTCTTCTCGCTCCCACTTTGTCTAATCTTTGATAGTGGACAAGGACAGACGGGTTGGGGAAACATACGGTTGAAAAGAAACGGATTGTATGAGTTCCCACAAGAGGATTCTCCAACCATGGAGATTCAACACGGAGAGTTCCAATGTTCCACCAAAGCACAACAAGTGTGCCCTTAACATAACTGTTACTATAAACATAATTTCGTTTTCTTCTTCCCGAGAGAAACACTATATAGATTCAAGTGTATCCATGCAAGTGCAAGTATATAGGTACCTTTACACCTACAATCTATACCAGTAAGAAAATTAGTATTTTTGAGTTGTTGGATGATTCAGTTGGAATCATGAATATAGAAATTTGAATAGGTGTATTGCTATAAAGACGTAGTGTATCCGACTCCATGGAGATAGAGATATCAATAAAATCAAGGACATTCATTTATTAGCATGACAAATATTTATTTATTTTCGCCAGCCTGTTCTGCTCGTTTTATCATTGTTTGCTCTATTTTTGGTCAGCTTTTTATACATTTTATAAAAGCGCCCATTGCCGCTAATTTTAGTTAGTACTCGCCGTCGGTAATTTATTAGTTGCGATGGTTCAAATTTACAACCGCAAATTGTAATACGCGCGCTGTGTCAGACACATTTTAGAAAGAGAGCGAGGGCCTATACATAGCCTACATCTGTAAGTGAAGAAGTTCCGAAAAACTCAAAATGAATGAGAGAAAATGGGCAAAAATAAATGAGCTTAATTTTTTCAAAGTCCCATAAACTCATTACAATTCACTTGTCCCTCCCAATATTCAAGTTGTAATTGTCTGCCTGCGTGCCACCTTGCTGCTTGGTGGAACTCTAGCAGGAATTTCGTAGTTGGCGCCGAAAACACCGATCTGGCCAACTATACACTAGCCTCAGTTGGTATTAGTCGCGCGGCATCGTATAGTATAGGGTGTCGACCGCACGGCAACGGTCACGTGGTGCTTTAGTATTACGTCACGTCGACGTTTTTGGGCGACGCGTGTCCGAGGGAGAACGGGTGCGCTCGTAAATCGCCGCATATAGTATACGAATGAGAGAGAGAAGACAGGACATAAAGCATGGTGTTTAGCGGGGAGCGCGCAACCATTATCTTGCGTCCCCTTTATATGTGTATCTTTGTCGCGCCGAATTCGAGCGCGAATGTAACGAAGTGAGAAGAACGAACCGTCGATCTGTTGGTCCGCCCATAAAACTGATATCGTCTCGTTGCCCCGCGTACCCCCACGAAAACGCCAGCTTTGTGTCGGGCGGAGCGCGGCCACCGTCGCTGCCGGGGCCGTAAACCATTTCTCGTACACACTTAACTCACGTATTGCAATCGGACAAGTTTGTCGTCTCGCGATATCAATGATATCACAACGCACATGTCCACTTAGATCCGCACTTTGAACGCTCCTAAAAGGAAGTTGCTTTCACGGCACACATGACTTCCGATACACGCGGTTTTAAATTTTGAAAGTTTCTTTTTGGCGCGCGCAAAAATTTTAAACAAGTTTCCGCATGGTACATCTTCATCTTTCCAACGACATAATCGAGCTAGGAAGCTAGGAAGGAGAGTCATCGGAACCAAGGGGACAACGTGCTGTTGACCGATGGTCACTCGCTTCCGGGTGTCTTCCGGAATCTACTAGACCCTCATAATCGTCATATATACAAGGTCAGTACAACTTCCTACCGTTTTCCATTATCTGCGCATTGAGAATGTATAGCTGATTCTCCAGTATGAAAGCAGTAAAAATACCATACCAACAATAGCGTAAAATCCCTCCAAAAAGTTAACTCGATAAACTGTGCCCCATTTAGATATTTAAAGTGGGAATGAGAAGAGCCCGTGGAAATAAAATGAAAAATCCGCACGCGGCGTAAATCAATCCTTATATAGGTACAAAGCATAACGGAGTTTTCTGGAACATGAAATTTTACTACAAATTTGCAAATTATATAATTCGATTGTTACTATAATCTTCAAAGTTAACTACCCCGTTAAACCGTTATGTGGGCAAACTTTTGAATTACTTTTGATGTGACTGCAAAATCTGGTCTAGATCTTTGTGGCCATGAGTGTATATCACCTCAGTTATTGCTGTAGATCCGTTGGAGCTCTTTTACATATAGTGAGTGAATTTTGCAAAATGTATGAATACAAGCAATACACTAGAGTGAGGGAGTGAGTAGAGTTGAAATCGCGTGAACTTTCGCACCGTCCACCAAGCGTCGAGCGCATCGCGGTTCAATGTAATAAAGTTATAAATAAGGGACGGGTTTTTGCCATCAAGTGAACCAACACACATACGCTGCAAAACGTTCTGCAGCTAGGTTTAGATTTTCATAACAATGTGCAAAACGCTGCAACACACAAGCATTCAAAATAAAATTAATCGAAAAAAGATCAAGCTTTGGTACTTATATATAAAATTATGAATAACTTTCCTACAAAATGGTTGATGGTTTGATATCTTTGCGATATCTGTATAATTACCACACAACCGCCATAAATTTTGCTATATGAAGAGCAGATTGGGAATGCAAATTAAACTTGTTCAATCTATAGGAAATCATGTTTTGCTCTTGAATGGCTTCATTTTCTTGTCAATATCGAAGCCGGAGCAAGTTGTGGAATGGATATAAGTGGGCAATCATTCTAAAATTATTGGTTGAACATGTTTTTGATGAATACATAATCTTAGAAAGAGGAATTTTATGCAAGTCACAAAAATGTAGGAATATTATTAGAACTACATGCATGGATAACAGGTTGCCCACAAAAACAGATATATAACATTTATGTAGAATTTCGTTTTTATGGCGTCATAATTGATTCTGGTGTCGTTAGAACGAAGTGCCCTTAATTAATTGCTCGTAAAGCAGCTCGTAAACGAATCCAAAGTAAACGGCATTTAATTGTTATACGGCAATTGGTATCAGGCAATAATGGGCCATAAAGATAATTGTTGCCTTCCTTCAAATAACTTTTATCAAAAATGTAAATTTAACCAAGTTGCTCACTTGTGCCACCCTTGTTGTATTGAAGTTGTTCAGAGTTGGTATTTCTCAATTTTTGGTGGTTCATTGAAGGCGAGAATGCAATTCGTTTGGTCTTGTTTGCTTGCATTCAATAATAAACGTCCATCAGCAACTCGAGCTAAACAGGTGGCCAATAACCATAACCGTAATAATAACTCGACCCGTTTCTACACAAATGAGTCGGAATTACGACCCACCGAGCGCTGGTAAACACTCTATTACCAGCCAATTCCCTTTTACTTGTGCACTCACTTGCTTGCTCGGGACAATTGGAGTTCCCGACACGCCAACAAACTCCAAGTAGAGCCACATATAAATGAAATGATATTAAACATCATAGAAGACCACAGACCAAACTGGGCGCCACTCAAAAAATCATTAGTAGCTCAAAAAATTTTTACGACCACTTTCCCATACCCATACCCTCGTTCTAAGTTTAATTATTTCCAAACTGAGCTATAAGATGTGTGGTGCTCCCCTTCACAAGAACTAAGACTACCTTCATTCATTATTTTCTTATCAGTTTTTATAATAAACGCCACTTTGGATATTATAGAAGACCACGAAACCACAGACCAAACTGGGCGCTATTCAAAAAATCATTAGTAGCTCCAAAAAAATTTAGGACCACTTTTCCCAACTAGATGTGTGGTGCTTCCCCTTCACAAGAACTAAGACTACCTTATCCATTATTTTCTTATCAGTTTTTATAATAAACGCCACTTTGGACGACTAAGGAAGGTATTTTCATTGTAAGAAACTCGCACCATCTTGATGCAAAGATGTCAGAAAACTTTATGACACCACAATTTGACGCTGATTAACTCATTCCACTGGAAGGTCCTTTGTCTAACTGCAACTGTGATGTTGGTAGTAGGTTGATGGCGCAGTGTGATTCATTCATTTTCCTTCTTTGGTCCCAGCTCTTAACCGCTGAAGATGTGTGAGCGTCGGATAGGATAGAGGACCGAGACGGGTTAAGGAGTGAAAGTTTATGTGACGTCTCGTGTATTACACACTTCTGGCCAGATTTTATGACTGTACACAAAACTTAAATGTTTCACTATTCATTCAACTTTATTCAAGGATAATTTACCCTAAAACAAAACAAGTCGACTAAAAAATAATTTCAAATATTTCTAAGTGTACTTGTAATTGTTAATGCAATTTTATTGTTATTTTTTAATCATATAATCTACCGAAGAAGGCACAATTAGTTTCTCAATCGTAGAATTCCAGGAAATGGTCGGAAAGTTATGCGGTGCTTAACCGTAATTGTTCGATCTCTAAAGGCAAAAAAACAGTTTTTTTCTGTTTGACAATTTTTTCGGATTTCATACATTTTATTGGTCTGATACCGTTATATTGCATTTTGTTATTTTGCGTAGAACAGAACTGAAGCCCAGCATGGGTATGAAAAGCAACATTTTTTTTACAACCCTCGCCCCCAAAGTCGTATTTCGTCAGAGCGTTCAATGTTCAATGCCGAATGCGAATGTGAGCGTGGCCGATGACCTAGAAAAAATTATTTTATGTTCTGGCAACTTGTCCTTTTGTCCATATTTTACAACCAACGAAGCAACTTCTTTGGAGAAAAACTAAAAAATAAAAAAACGTTTTTTATATTACTTTTGCCAGACATCAGCCAAGGACTTTTTGCCTTTTTAGTGGAAATAACTGTATTAACAAGCAATTTATGAGTTTTTTTTTCTTTCAAATTTTTGCTTTCATCGGTAGAGACCTTAGTTGTAAGTCAACTTAACTTAGACAAAGTCGAAGAAACTCTCCGCGCATATTCAAACATTTTATTTATATTTTAATTTTTTAGAACTGAAATGAAACGTAAAGTGAGCACGAGCAGTGTGTTGTTTCGATTGGTTAAACCCCTTGGGAACCTAAGCTTGAAAAAACGTGGGCTGTTCCGAGCTGATTGTTTAAAGATCAATAGATTTGGACAAGACCACTTCATAAAAGTGCGCATTAAACTGTAATGTGAATGAGTGGTATAATGGCATTAAACAGACCAATATAAGTTGCGTTATAACTGTATTTCCGTTTCAATTTCACAATTTGACTTTGAGTCCTAACTTTGAGACTTTGAGTAGTTTTGAATTGTGTGTAGAGCTTTGCGCTTACGTTTTTGATAGCTTGCCGATCAAGTTTATTTTATTGAAACCGCGTATGTAGATATTTAAAACTTCGTTTTGTTTGTGTCTCAGCTCAGTCCGGTTGCTTGTGCGATTGCGAACGGTCGGCCAGTGTTCGAATTTTCAAAACCGAAATCCGTATGAAACGAAAATCGAGTTGGAATTTTTCAAGTTTTTTTATTCGTCGTACAGACAAAACTCGCGAACAAAGCGTTTGCACAAAATGAATAAAAATATTTGCGGTATCAGGTGATATTGTTCAATTTATAAGCTGGGCCTAAACAATAAACGTATATAAAGTGCGAGTGGCTTGTAAGTCAATAAAACCATTTTAAAGACGACAAATTGCCGGTGTCATAATTCTCCATTAAATTTTTACCTTAGTCCCCTTTCTCTTCCACTTTGTATTTTGTATTGGACTTCGAACAGTTGGTAACATTAAAACATAACCGAAACAAGAATAAACGATGCTCATCGGTCGTAAATTGTAATCCATGGAGCTAAAAAAAAAAACGAAACGCAAAGGAACTACGTTTGTGTTGTGTCGCATCGTAATTTGTACAAATAAAATACCTACAATCGAAAGTAGTATTTTACCCTCTACGTAACTGCGTTATAGATTTTGCTGAAACAGTGAAAAAAGCAACAAATTCAAAAGCAAATAGTCGTCTAATTGGAAATTCGTTTTTTTTTTATTTTTCGTTAAATTTTTGTGAATCCTGAATATATAGGTAGATTTTAACCCTTGGGTTTGGCCAAAGTGTGGTGGCAGAGTTGTGTGCATCGTGCTGTGTCTCATGTGCGCGAAACTTCACTTCGAAATTTACGATTTCGAAAAACCTAGCCGTTACTTTCCCGACGGCAAACTCAACTCGACCATACGGACAACCGGACAACCACCAAGCAATCGAAATTTGAAGTGGAAAATAACCAACTAAATTGAAAGAAAAATGGTATGTACTTAATAATGTCATAATCCTTAAATAAGGACGAAATGGGCAACCATTTTTGAAACGAAATACAAACACTTGGACACTGTGACTGAGCAAAAACAAAAACAAGATCCAAAAGGTGTTTGAATTCCAAGACTTAAATTCAAACGAAATATGCACGGAAGCTTTATTGAGATTGTGACTGCATCACGTCTCAGATCCTCTTCAATGTTATTTATAAGTTTCTATTTTAAATAATTCAAGTTAAAGTTACCGTTACATGTTTGAGTTTGTATTGGTTGACTTGAGGCTTTGAGGAAGTCTTGCTAGTGGGCCTTGTCTTTTTAGTCCTCATCGACTGTGTTCCTCCAAATTAAAGTTGAAGATGTGCTTAGAAATTTAGAAATTAATAACGAAGACGCTCTAATTAGAGAACTTAAATAAATACAAGAAAAGGAAAAACGGGGAAGCTCTATGTTAGAAAATACTTTGACCAAGCATTTTGGTAACACCTCCAAACCAGGTCTCATCACGCCGTCGACTCGTTGACTAAACAGCTAAAACTAAACTCAAGCTGCCGTGTCAGCACTTTGTAAATTTTATGTGTAAGTATTAATTTACAATTTAGTATCCTTTACGTTTTTGGGCCATTTGCCCACTTGTAATTGAAACTGGAAATTTTCTGATGTAAATTTAACTTTGAATTTGCCTATACAGAATTATCCGTTATCAAAATGTTATATCAGCGGATGAGAAAGGCTGGATTGACAGAAATTATAAGATTAATGTTCATTTTATCCAAATAGATGATGTTTAAAAAGGACAATGCGCTCAAAGTTTGGGAAGTGGGTACAATACTGAAATATTTCACAAAATCCCTTTCATAGTGCACTCTGTGCACCTACACGAATAGGTGTAACACATAAGTACTTGAATAGTATTCAAATAAATCGATTTGGACGCGATTCGGCGATTTGGCAAAACGCATAAATCACTGCGGTTTAATTTAAATTTATAATGTGTTTAATGGGCCGTACTTACTCTTCATATACCTACATTCTTGCGCATACTGACAATTTATTCCTTTCGCAAAAACCAAACTAAAAAATGGCGACATTTTCAAAAATCTATAAAAACCACAAATGCTTATCAAGTAAGAACCGGCTACGAACTAGAAATTTTTTGAATATCATCGTTTGGCTCGGTTGTTTGGTGGTCAGCATATATACGCATATAAATATTCTACGTTGAAAAACACCCACTTTGTGCGCGGCGCATTTTAACATTTTCACTCATATTCTGTCGTTGGTTGTCGGTTTTGTTCATGTACGTGTGTGCAGCTCGTTTAATTTTGGTCATCTCAACACCAATAATGTTGATGCTCATCATACAACGAAGAAACGGAGTAAAAAGTTTTAACGCAGGAAGCGCGCGTTCAACCGATGAATCATGCGAGTCCAAGCTTTTTCGGGCTTTGCTGCTTTTCTAGCTTAATTTATTTCCCACGAGATGCGAAAATACGACCACGACCAGAACCAGAACCAGAGTTACAAAACCAACAAAATCATATTGTCACATTTACACATCAAGGCAATGTTTAATAAACACAGATTCATTACTTATAAACTTTTGCGCAAATTTAGAAAATTTAGTTCAAATTTTCTTTAATACTTTTTTTCTCTCAAAACTATTTACATAGCTATAAACTTGTTGAACAAGATTAATTAGTGTATAAATGTGGATATGCAAGTCCGTAGTACAATTAAACTTTATTTTTATTTTGTGGTTTGTGCAATTTTTATTGTTTACCATTTATAAAGGCGCGTCATTATAAGAAGCAATGACTATGCACTGCGATAATTAGAAAAGAAATGAAAAAGGGAAAAAAATGAAAACAAAAACAAGTATTACTGATGCGTATATTACCTACTCTGGGCAGCAGACAATTAAGTCACCTTAGATGTAATTTTCTTCATCATCATATATTTATATGCGCATATAAAATACGAACATGCAAACGTTCACAGTCAAGTTTTTATTTCATTCGACAACAAAAATTTCCATCTTTTCTTGTTTTTTTTCTCCTTTTCGCTTTTCCTTTACCCTTCTAATTAAATATTTATTTCTAAATGTAGTAATATGAAATATTTAGTTACAGAACATGGAGCGAATATTTTGCGTCGTTGCATTGTTAACCGTTGAATTTTGAATAACTGATTAGTTATTAGTGTTATTAATTAATTAAGTCATTTTGTTATTAAATAATTTAGAGAGTCACTTAAGTTATTAGTGTTTTTAGTTAATTATGTTATTATGTCATTAAATAATTAAGTGAGTCACTTACTTATTCATGAATTTATAACTTCGTTAATAACACCATTTTTCCTAAAAAAAAGAGAAGCAACTAAAACTTTCCGAACTAGTAGGTACAACAATTACACACAAATGCACAGGCACACATACGTAAAACCACTTTTTCCGAATTATGCTGGATTCATTCGAAAATCTTCACCAGTAAGAATTTGCCTGAAACTAACTGTATAGTTTCACCTACACTTTCCGGTTGAACCAGCAATCAAGCTGAATCAATTATGGAGCATTCTTGAGAAAAAGAAAATATTCTCTAAGAAATTGAACCGTTACACTTAAAGTAACATAAACTATAAAATTGACTTTATTGGCGATGCATTGTGTCATATATTTTTGTTGTTAGTACCTAAATTCAGAAGCAGACGAGTGAAATGCAACCGAAAAGAATCAGTGCAATCATGCAGTCATTGCGGAATTTATTTATCAGAAGAAGGGAATGCTATATAGTCCTAGTACTGGTGGCGCATGATATATGGAGTTCAATTATACAGCAACATGGTATTGTTTTACCGTGTGACATGTTACATTGATTGATCGAATATCGGCGGTAAAACCGTCTGAACGCGCGATGCCTTATCCTGACGCAAATGTATTTGGTACCTACTTTTTTTTTGCACCACTGCACTCAACTGCACTGCATCAATTCTTTTAACACGCATGCGAAGCATGAAACTCCAGCATAATTCGTCCATTTTTAAGTCTTACATGTTGAAGCGGAGCTAAAAGAAAAGAGACTTCATGGTAAAAAGGACTGCGAGTTTATTGAGTAATCACGTTCGACGTTCATGAATTACTGATGAATTTGACGAAATTATTGGATCAATTGCCGTGCCATGAGTATATAGAAACATGAGTAAATAAATAAAAATCGGTGCGTTAACTTCGCACCGCACAACTTCCGACCACATTCACTACGACAAATGTTAATAATGCATCAAACATAATCAAAATGTATTTATTTATTTATTTTCTGCACATCAGCTGTAATAGTTTGAAAAAAAGCTGGTTTTCTAGTGTGAAGTGAAGAGGTGAAGTTGGAAGTTAAAAGTTGAAAGTTGCGGCCATATTTTATAAAATATGAATACCATTCCTCTTACTCATTCTAACCAGCAATATCGTTTCACACACACACACACACACCCAAAAAAAACGAAGGCAAATTATAAAAAGAACAACAAAATGAGGAACATGAAGGAAAGAAATAGCGGCATGATCTTTAGATTTAAGTTTTTCGTTTCGTTGTATGGACATCGAACGAAAAACCGGTTCGGTTCGTAGCCGAACTGAATTTGGCCCTCCAAAAAACCGAAGTGCACATGCTCGATGATCTTAACATTAACTTATAACTTTAACTTTAACTTTTCAGCTACAACTTGGTGGTTTCATCGAATTTCATTATTTCAATGAAATGAAAAAAATCAAACGAGAGAAAACGAAAGATTAATTTATAACTTAATTTAGTTTTTTTTTAAAATTCGAATTAAAAACTCTAATTTCATTGATTTTTTAAAACAAAAAAAATATTGAAATGAGTTGTTGAAGCATTATTACACTCATAGACCCATCAGCCGATACTAATTCACTTGTTCACTCATTCATTTCGGTTCCATCGTTAATTTGGTGTTCAGTGTACGAGTACACCAAGTGTGGTGTCCGTTGTCCATTATAATGCTATTGGTATGGGTGGTGCGCGTACGGGTCGTTGTTGAAATGAATGTAGGTGAATACCTACACATAGGTGTCGGATGAGTATGTAGAGGTGTAACAACGAACGCATTAATTTTGATAACATTTCAAGCTCAACGTTGTTTAATTGGCACTGCCACGAGATTCATAGATAATGAAGCAATCAGAGTAGAGTTGGCGGTATAGGAGGCAGAAGCGGCGGCATAGATTACACGGAAAATCTACACGGTGGCAGATTTTATTATATTCCATCGCATATGTAGGTACCTATAGCAGCATCGTATAGTTAATTTATTGATTGTAACTTAACACTATTCACGGAAACTTACAACAAACCCGGAAAAGTTAGAAATATTTGGATTTTAGAAAAATTTATTTAAAATATTGAAGGTGCAGTTTACATTGGCCGGGGTTAGTTATTGATATAACAACTAATAAATAAATAAACCGGATTAACGCAATACCGATAACTGCATTTAAATTAAATAATCAAAAATTTATGACCCGTTTTCGTTTGCCCATTATACAGTATGTTGTGTCATCCTTTTATTATTGTTATTATTTGCTGATTTATTATGGTATATTAATTTTAAACAAATTTGTTCGTTTGAAATTGGTTTGAAATCACAAAACATCAAAATTTATTTATTTTGTTTTTATATAAAAATCAACAAATTAGACTTTGACTTAAGTCTAAGGAACTCTGTTGTGTGCAGGCAACGAAACAAGGCAACAATGAAAAAACCACATAGAATGCCATGCCATGACATACCATACCATACCATACCATACCATACCATACCATACCATACCATACCATGCCACAGACCCCCAGACGGGTTGACTTGAAACTTGGAACTTGTGACATTTTGTGTTGTGTGGCGTTTGTTTCGTTCTTGTCTTCCTTCGTTTTTTACCCTCAACATTCTCTGCATAGTCTTCCTAAGGTATACTAAGTAAAATTCGCTGCTTGCTTTTCACATCTGCGAAAAAATCAAAGCCGTTTATTTAATTTCGAGTATACTTAATTTTATAAATGGATTTTTGTATTTCTTAATGATTTTCTAACTTGAGTAAATTTTACAAATTAAGTTGGATTTGTTCGGGTTTAGTTGTTTGTTCTTAGTTTTATACAGCTTATAAGTTTGCTATTGGTTGTGTGTGAGAAGTGCATGAAGCATGAAAAGCAAAAGCGCATCCAACGCTGATGTGACTTCGCAGCGGTGAGCGTCTTATAATTCTGCCATCTTGACGCACACGTCCGCACGAAAATTTATTACCATCTCGTTGGATTTATTAACCATATTAATTATCGGGATTATATTTATAAACTTACCTTAACATAGGTACACCCATACCAAGAGATAAGTATGTATATGATGCACGTTGAGCACTTGAAGACGCGCATCGACGAATAAAACCAACCAAACAATAACAACGACTTAAGTTAAGACCAAAGTCTTATTGCTAAAAACTATCCACTATTATACATACCAAAGCACCAATGGTTTGTTGATGCCATTGAAAAGAGTTGAAGAACGCAAATAATCGCAAAAAGTATGACTTAAGCCACGTGTGCGCACATGACTTAACGCTCTTGATCGAAATAATCAAAATTCGTCAAAATTTTATTCACTTTCATGCCGATAGATAAATTGTACTTCTGTGTAAGTACATAATACGTTGATGTGGTTCGGTTATAAAATATACTCGGATACTAGCGATGCATGTAATCAATGTAGCGGCTAATGCGAACACGGTGGTCAAGATTTATAGACTGCCGAGTCAATTGTAACCGTCGGACGGACATTTGCTTCGCGTTTCGTCCACATGCATACAAACACACAATGTGCAGAATAATACAAAACGAGCACTGAACACTCTCTTTTGACTCTCAATTTCAGTACAATTCAGCAGGACGCGCGCAAGAGTACAGTACATACTCATATGCGTTTATTTTAAATTGTAAATCGTAAATGTAACATGTTTCCTTGTGTTCATTGCAACTTTGTCTCAGAGCTTTCATTGAATGAAATCAGAATCGTGTAACTGCGGATAGACTCTACTTATAGGTATATAAAATATTGAGTGCTATTTCTTAAATATTTAGATTTCATTCTACTGATAAAGGTACTTTAAATATTTGTACAATCGAATGGAAGTAGCAATATGTCCTGATGTTGATGACTCAATGTATTTATAAATATTATGTCTGCTATTATTTATTTACTTATGGCTTAATGTTCATGTCAAGTAGACATTACATACTTTACGATGTGATGTGATTATTACTTTGTTTATTAAATAATCAAACAATGCCCATTTTCTGCTTTTCTGTGTCCATTGCAACTTTGTCTCAGAGTTTTCATTGAATGAAATCAGAATCATATAACTGTAGATATACTGTACGTACCTAGATACCTAT